>LKNJ01004974.1:0-27021 GCA_002120245.1 Maccullochella peelii | reverse complement strand
ACCCGAGTGTCCAAGACATACGGCCGCAGATCTGATGATACAACCACAAAGTCGATCATCGACCTGCGACCTAAGGTGTTCTGGTGCCATGTACACTTATGAACCACCCTATGCTCAAACATGGTGTTCGTTATGGCCAGTCCATGACTAGCACAGAAGTCCAACAACAAAGCACCGCTCGGGTTCAGATCGGGGAGGCTGTTCCTCCCAATCACCCCCCTCCAGGTTTCTCCATCGTTGCCCACATGAGCGTTGAAGTCCCCCAGCAGAACTATAGAGTCCAGTGGTGGTATCCCTTCCAGTAAGCCACCCAACAACTCCAAGAAGGCTGGGTACTCCGAACTGCTGTTTGGTGCATAAGCACAAACAACAGTCAGAGCCCTCGTTCCCCGGGAAGAAATCCAATACAGCCGGGGGCTCGTGATGTGTTAAATTAAATTTTAAGTAGTGATGAAAAAGAGAAGCCGCGTTTCGGGGCAGCTTTAAAACCTGTGCGGAACCATTGTTCGGCGCGGTTTGTGTTCACCGGACTCGTTTCTCAGACGGATACTAACACGGAATTAGCGGTCAACAGCGACTAACAACCGCTGTTACAATCCCTCCAGAGCCAGGTCGTCGTTCAGTAGCATGCGTAATATGTTAACCATTATCTCTAACGCACTTTGTAGGCTCACTGGCAGGAATGTGGTGAGTCCTCTGGGGGTTAACGTCGAGCTGGGGCCCGTTTCTGAGCTGATGCTAACAGTTAGCTAGCCTGGTTGTGTTTGGCATGTGGCTGACCTTGTGAGCGGATAGCATATTAGCTTGGTTTGGCTCTTGCTTTGCAATGTGCATGTCGTGCTCTGGTATATAGTGTAATTTGTGCTTGCATAGTGTTGACTAAGAAATGTTAAATGAAACATGAGCACGGATAAACGCGGTCAAAACCCGGGAGCTAGCTTACAGCCGCTCGGTCACTTTTACAGTTTCTGTCTTTAATCTTTAATTTGTGTTGTATGTGTGTCGGTGATTATGGTGGTTTGCCTTCTTCGAGCAGCTTTGACTGATGCAGATGTACTGATGTACTGATGTGATCAATACTGGCCGATATCGGGTTTAAAATGCAATCTCGGTATTTCACTTGTACTAACAAGACTTCCACTTGTCACATCTCTTTTAACCCAGTGGTTAAATACCATAGTCTAAAAATACACCATTACAAGTAAAAGTATTATCGCCAAAATGTACTTAAAACTATCTAAAGTAAAAGTACTCATCATGCAAAAGAATATAATTTTTCAGCTAATAAATGCATGTAAGAGCATTTTAATGTTGCAGTTCCTAAATGTGGAGCAAATTTTAGATATTTTCTACTTCTGGGTAGATTAGTAGTGTAAAAAGCTTCCCACTAGCATTCACAATAAAACTTTATATATAAACTTTATATTCACATGAATCTTTTGTGTGACTCATTGACAAATGTAAATGGAGGATATATCAGTGCATCTGTATTCACTGTGCTTATTGCAGCCCTGGCACCAGCATGTTGTGGCTCTTAAGCAGCAGCAGGGTTCCTACACTCCTTTTTTCATTTAATAATTTCATTGAATTAATTTGGCATTCATCAGCTCTTAATTATGTGTTTATAATTCTAACAATAGAAGATGATAATTCTGTTATTTAGTGATCCTAAAAACAAACTTTTTACTCACAAAATGTTTAAATTTCCAAGTGACTGTAGGAACCCTGTTTGACATCTTTCGTTCTCTCCCTCCTGCTTCCGCTCCCTCTTCATTCATTCACTCTGTCACACACAAAACAACCCTTTTATTTATTTCTTGCTTCTTCCCCCCCTCCCCACCTCGCCTGAACCCTAGGGAGCCCAAACGGTGTCGGAGGTAAGCAGCTCGTTGCTCCGCTGATGTTTGTCTATAGACCCGGTCCTGCGCTTCCTTCCCTCTGCAGTGACGTTTCCCCGAGGCGCTTTTCTAAAATACTTCTAAACTAGAGGACAAACATCTGCTCATAAAGGAAATCACAACAAGGCACACCATGACTGTTCCTCATGCAACCAATCAATCAAAACTGTTTTACTGTGTTTAGTTATTAGTTACGTAATCTACTACTCTGTGGTAGCGAGGTTAAACCCTGTTACCTGGGTGAAAAGCCGTCCCAGGCAGCCGTATTTCACATTGGCACAACATTAACCAGCTGTTTTTAAAACGAACCCTATCAGTATTTTAAAATAAAAGTAACTGATACCAGTTAATGAGTTTAGACCATTAGTTTGCTAATCGATGTCATGGTCAAATATGTACAAGAATTTAGTAACGGCTGTAAGAAGAAATGACGATAACCAAACATCTCATCATGCTACAAATAAACACTGATTGGTCTGAGAATCAGTGTTGATGCTTTTGTTCCCGTTTCTTGAAGATTTGAGTGAAATACAACAAGAAACTGATAATTATGTCCGTGTTGGTGAAGTAGATCGACTTTGTCTATTTTTTAATTTTAAGAAAAACCCTTGAGGTCTGTCTGACTGCCTTTGGGGAGTTTAGTCTTTCATTTTGATTAGGACTGAAACTAATGATTATTAATGTTTAATCTGACACAAATTTCAAAATAAGCCCATAACAATTCCCCAAAATGACGTCTTTAAATTCCTTGTTTTGTTCGGCCAGCAGTCGATTTCACATATAAATCTGAGAAACGTAGTAAATCCCTGCAAACTGAACGAAATGTGTAAAGCTTTGCTTGAAAAATTACTTATTTAATCCATTTATTAAAATATCTTCCAACTTAAATTTGTCAGTCGACTAAATGTATCATTTCTGGAAGTAGCATGATCTTGATTATGGATCAAAGTAATTTATGATTTATCTAGTTATTAGGAATTAAATTTTTAAGGAAATGTGCCCAACAGTATTTATCAGAGCCCATGGTGTTGTCTTCACGTTGTTTTGTCCAAAACCCGACAATATTACATTTACAATGATATAAAACAGAAGCAGGAAATCCTGACATTTTCAGTAGCTGCAGCCAGAGAATATTTGTTACTTTTTCTAAGTAATTAAAATGGTACACATAATGTTTTTTGGATAACATGACCTGCATGAAATACCTCACAAATATCCAAAAACACTGGAGTAAACATTCCCACACGCGTGTAATGCAACCGGAGATACCTCGGTGTAAACGTTAGAGCAAAATCTGTGGCGGTTTACAAATTCATATCACCAGTTTTTAGTTAAATGTGTGTATAATGTTGTAAAATATGAGGTGACGTCTAGACGCTGTTGGGCTGGCGCCAGTCTCATGTTCCCCCGGTGTGTTTCTCCTTCTTTTAGCTTCGAGAGGTTGTCGTGTGTCTCTGGTCTCCATTTAGCTTCTGCTGTTTTCACCTGTAGACGTCTCATCACCTGTAGAGCTCCTCTGGCTGTGCTCTGCTCTGCTGTGCTCTGATTGGTTGGCTCCTGTGTCCTCCCCCAGTTGCTGATTGACCTGTCAGAGTACGTCAATCTAACTTCACCAGCGGCGCCGGCCTTGGCAAAGACCCAGCGGCAACCACCTAAACCACCACCACCAGTACCAGTCAGTGCTAGAGCGTCTGCTGCAGAGTTAGTTAGCGTCCAGACCGACCAGCTAGACAGACCAGTAAGATCACGTGTAGCGTCCTCCATGTCTGCCTGAGCACTAACAGGGGAGGGAAACTTAAACATGGGGATATGAACCAGCCACAGCGGCTTGCAGAGTTAAAGGACTTTAAGGTTGTCGAAACGGCTGTTGGCGACGTGCCATCCATTTCTTGGTCCTGGTCTTTAGTTTTTGTTTTTTGGGAAATGTGTGAAATCACGAACTGCAGATTTAAGGTTGAGGGTAAAAAAATGAATCCTTTTAAACGGTAAATCGCATGTATGTGTTGTCTTTAAGCAACCACATTTATCATTTCATGGACTTACTGTAAAACCAGTGCAACTAACAATTATTTTATTTCACGAATGTCTTATTTGTTTGCATTAATTGTTTCGTCTGTAAAGTCAGAAAATGGTAGAAAATAGAGCAAACACTTTCAAATGTCCAAATCTTCTTTACAAAGATGTAGAGCAGAAAAAACCTCACAACTGTGAAGTAATCAGAATATTTTGGCTTTTTTGTTTGATAAATGACTGAAACGACAGATTATCAGTTTGTGTTCCACTGTTATGCATTACTTTTAGACGATCCTCTTCACACACACGTAAAACAGAATCCCAACTCAAGGTCTACTTACTAGCTTTTACCGGAGCTTCACATGGTCTTCATCAGCAGATGGAGTTTGCTTATGGAGCTCAGTAGCTGTTATGAGTTCATCCATCAGCACTTTTATGGACTTGTTCGTTTTGAAGAATTCACTTTTTTAACCTCAATGAGTATTCCTGCCAGTAAAAAAGCTTTTTATTTTAAATTAAAACTTTCCAAGGTCAGGAATGAACTTTTTAGCCTAAAAACATAAATGACTTGTTAGTAAAATTTGGAAAGATGGACCATCACAGATCATAGTCAACAATCTATCTTAAAGTAAATGCTAACCCTTCTCTCAGATACCTGCAGTTTCTATTTTAATACTTTATTCTACTTCTGAAGTGTTGAATTGAGGCCTTCCTCTTTAGGTTTGACCAGAACCAACCAGTTGATGGCGAAGTAAACAATGTTCAGAGCCGTGGCTGAAGACTTGGCTGGTGTTCTCCCACCCTGTTACTGACCTCCCCACATCACAGACGGCTGTAGTCCAGTCCAGGTGGACCCACCAGACCCAAACCTGATCCCTCAACACCTGTAGCCCCACTTACTTACCTCCGCCTGATGTGAAGAGGAGGGCCGCCCGCCCCTCGAGCTGTCTGTGTGCTTTCTTTGTTCATTATGTGTTGGTGATTGTGTGTTTTGAACGATGTGTGTCTTTTCGCTCACCAGGGTGCTAGAGTCGTGGTTTCCCGCTCCTTCACTGACTTCACCCCTCAGGCGACCTTTGACATCAAGGTGGGTCGAAACAAAAAATCTAAGTAGAAGAAAAGGGAACTAAAAACCTTTTTTTGTTTTTAAAGAAGGAAAACAGAAAGTGCTGTGTCAGCTGTTTAATCTAGGGAGACGACCTCTACACCTGTTCTGATTGACACGAGGTCAGGAGCCATTTTTCTAAACTGTTAAATGGTGTTTATCCTGCTTGCCTTCCTGTTCCTGCAGAAATGCGACGTGCACCGTCTGGAGGAGGGTCCTCCGTTGAAGGTGGAGCTGACTCGGGGGCAGGGCCTGCAGTACTACCGCATCATGCAGACTGTGCGGCGCATGGAGCTCAAAGCTGATCAGCTCTACAAACAGAAGATCATCAGAGGCTTCTGTCACCTGTATGATGGACAGGTGAGAACACACACATCTGGATTAGGTGTAGATCTAGTTAGCAGCTCTCACTGTGTTTCAGATGTTCCTCTACTGATTAGTTGTGTTCAGATTTTGCTTCCTTGCTCGCGTTCAGTTCGCCTGTGAGGAAGGTGTGACAGGATTACTTATTCATTTTGTTTATATGACCTTTTATTTGCCAGAATAGTCTCTCAAATAAAGTAGAATACAGTTTAAATGTCCATCAGAGTGGAAAATTGTCTTTAGCTCACCAAAACACAAAAGCAGCATAAGAACATGCAACACACAGAACAAATATGGTAAGAAAATACAGTAAAAAATACAAAGAACATATTTAAAATAAAGCATGAAATACTAAAAGACCAAATAACGTTTAAAGTTGCAGAAGGAAGCCTACAGCGCCTCCCAGCGTTTCTAACTTGAACCTCAAACACAGTACTGTTATAAATAGACAGTGAAGATTAACACAAAGGACAAAAGAACAAGTTTGTATGTGATATAAATTGTGACAAGAATAAATGTTCAAAAAGCAAAAATAAGGCTTATTTACTAGTAAAGGTGCACTTGAATCAATAGTTTAAAGTAATGAGATGCTTTTCTACCTGCTCGTCCTAAGGTTTGTCTTCTCCCACAGGAAGCATGTGCAGTCGGCATCGAGGCCGCCATCAACCCGTCCGATCACCTGATCACCGCCTACCGCGCCCACGGGTACACGTACACCCGCGGCGTGTCCATCAAAGAGATCCTGGCCGAGCTCACAGGTGAGACGGAGGTTTCGAAAGCCAAAACTGTGTGGATGAGTTGTACCTTTTTTAACATGCCTGCAGTGCCGTCATCACTCCTCACCTTTGCTTCTCCTCAGGTCGTAAAGGCGGCATCGCCAAAGGCAAAGGAGGGTCGATGCACATGTACGCTCCAAATTTCTACGGCGGCAACGGCATCGTGGGGGCACAGGTAAACACACAATCATGTTTTGTTGTGGTTTATTATCTCCGGTTTATTCTCTCCTAAACCCAGTTTTTAAGACCCCATTAAAGTGGTTTCCCCCGTGCTGTTGTATGTGAAGTGCAACTCGGCTGTGAATTGTCCAGGTTCCTCTGGGAGCTGGCATCGCTCTGGCCTGCCAGTACCAAGGCAACAATCAGCTGTGTGTCACACTCTACGGAGACGGGGCAGCCAATCAGGTAAACATCCTGCCAACACTAATCCCACAATTAATACGAGAACATGTTGCTCAACCCTGTCCTCTCTGATCCAATCAGGGCCAGCTGTTTGAGTCGTTCAACATGGCCGCCCTGTGGAAGCTGCCGTGTATCTTCATCTGCGAGAACAACAAATACGGGATGGGCACGTCGGTGGAGAGGGCTTCGGCCAGCACCGACTACTACAAGAGAGGAGACTTCATACCAGGAATCAGAGTGAGACACAAACGCACCACAAACATAAAACTGCAGCAGGAAACGCACGGTAACGCTCTGTTATGAAGCCGTTGTCGCCGCCTCGTCTTAATCTCTTGAGCCGTCAGACTTAGATTAAACGTTGGGGTCTTGGGCGGTGGCTGCAGTGTGTCTGTTGGCCGTACGCTGCAGCCGGCCTGTATGGACCCAGACTATAACAGGAGGAGGCTGACGGTCCGTCCTGGCAGTTGCAGGTGTGAGCATGCACACAGCTGTCTGATGCTCATGTATGATACTGCACACAAATGCCTGAAAGGGCTGCACAGTGTAAGAGAACGACCGGTTATCAGTCTGAATTATTGCAGCAATTGTTTTTTAGCTACGTCAGCATCTGCTCTCGGATGTTCTTAAGGGAATCGGGTTTTCTTTAAACTGCAGTCCCAGCAGCGGGTTCTGAACTGAAAGGCTGTTAATTAATTAAGCTTAATGTCCCTGCTTTGTTTGTCATGTGACCAGTTTTTCGTCTCGTAGGTGGACGGGATGGACGTCCTGTGCGTCAGAGAGGCCACGAAGTTTGCTGCCGACCACTGCAGATCTGGAAAGGTGAGCGGAGCTGCGTCAGTGTGAGGAGAAACAACTTCCAGAGATTAAATGAAAGTTTAAACTTTAATCTCTCTAGTTGGGACAAAACTTCCAGGAATCTCTTCACAGCTTGTGTCTCACGTTGGCCGTCTGTAATCACGTGAATTTGTTGTCGACCCTTTTTCACAAACTCGAACTCTTGGAGTTCTTACTTTTGGTTTCTTTAAATGTTGGCAGTGTGAGACAAAAGCTTGAAATATGGATCCAATTCTGAGAGATTATCCAGTGTATAAAGCTGTGAGGGATCTCCGCAGTCTCGTTGAAACTATGTGTGTTTCAGGGTCCCATTATAATGGAGCTGCAGACCTACCGTTACCATGGACACAGCATGAGTGACCCAGGTGTCAGGTGAGTTACCTTTTTAACACTGACCTCCTAAATGACTTCTCTCTTTTCTCTGGATCTGGTTCTCAGATTAAGTTAAAGTGTAGAGATGAGGGAATGAGCTGGAGCCTCGTTTTGTTTTGTGTGATGGTCGTATTATCTCGGATCAGGTGTCATCAGTCACCTTTTATTGGTTTGTGATGTGACTTCCTGTAGCTACCGCACTCGTGAGGAGATTCAGGAAGTGCGCAGTAAGAACGACCCCATCACCATGCTGAAGGAGCGCATGCTCAGCAACAACATGGCATCTGTAGAGGAGTTCAAGGTGAGCACACACACACACACACACACACACACACACACACACACACACACACACACACACACAGAGACTCTCTACAGTCCAGTTTTTAAAACACACTGAGCCTTGATTATCTGCCATTTTAGGTTAAACTTTGACCCTGAAATACCTAAAAACCCCTGTGATGTGCGTTCATTGCTGTTCTGGTAGACCGGAAGTGGAAATTTGCTCGTGCTACATTTGACTGCAAAGAACTGTAACTGCTAGGACTTAATAAAAAAAAAAATTAAAAAAACAGTCACAAGCTGAAATTGCAGGTTGCAAAGTTTGTTTACATATTCCACATCCTGCCATGAAACCTCCCCTTGAATGACGTTAAAGCCTGAAAGCATTAACTTGCAGTACATTTTCTAGGTCACCAGAGTCCCTTTACCAACAGTATGAATTGAGTTTCAGCCTACACTTACTGGCCTGAAAGCCGCGTCAGAATTTCTTAAAATCTGAGTGGAGGCTGGTGAGAAACGGCCGTGTTCTTCAGTAAAGGTGGAGGAGGAATTCTTCTGAACGGAAACGCTGAACCGCAGAGGCACCTACACATTTGTGTAAACACTCATATCTGACCTCATATTTCTTTTTTTGGCTTATAGGTGTTTAAGAAAGTCGCCTTGATTTGGCAAAACAAAATTTAAGTGACTTGTGATCAATCTTTGACTTTAAAGACGAGTGAGTTTCAGGTGATGCCCGTATGAAGAAGGGTTACAGTTCACTTGAGAATTACCTGAAGGGTTATCGAACTAATTCAGTCAGTTAGGATTATTTTGTCTGTAGATTCTCTTAAAACAGAAAGTGTCTCTGGGTGAAACAGATACTGATTAATAGCTGAGTTGAGAACGGCCAAATTATGGAGTGTCTTCAAAAGAAAAAGCCCTAAAATGTGTCTCAAACTCACTAGTTTTCTTTTTCTTTCTTAATATATTTTGTCATTTGTTCACTTTGTGTCTTGCTTTTTATATATTGTCTCATCTTTTATGTGATCTTTAGTTAATTAGTTTAGTATTTACACCCTAGAATAACAGATCACTCTAAGAGAGCTTTTCAGTATGAACATCTGCACAGCGTTCGTACAAAGTCTTGAAAATGTGTTTTCAAGGTTAGGAATATGCTTGAATTTGAGCTTACTCCTTGAAAAATGCTTGATTTTCAACATAATCTGGTGTTTAACTCATGGAAACCAAAAATCTTTTAATATTTGAAATGAAACGATCCCATCGTCATTTGTTTTCTTGCATTTATAGTAACAATTAAAGGCTTCGAGAGTCTGGAAAGTTTTGGTTTAGATACCTTGAAAGTGCTTGAATTTTACTGTGGAGCTGTAGGCATTAACGCTCTTCCCTTCGGTCCTGGCAGGAGATCGACGTAGCGATCCGTAAGGAGGTGGAGGAGGCGGCTCAGTTTGCCACATCGGATCCGGAGCCGCCGCTGGAGGAGCTGTGCAACCACATCTTCAGCAACGACGCAGCGCTGGAGGTCCGCGGGACGCACCCCTGGGCCAAACTCAAGTCCGTCAGCTAGACTCAACCTCGCACGCGCGCACGCACTACAAGTCCACCTTCAAGTCCACCCAGCACTGAGCGAGGCCCCTTCAGCTGCACCCTGACTTTTAAAAGGAAATAACGTTCAGCTCCTCAATTTTAGATCATTCCGCACCTTAACAGGACTGAAGCCTGTGTTAGTTATTTATAGTTTTATATAGAAGTAGTTGAGCTTTAAGTTGTGTGCTGCTGCCCGAGATGTTTGAAAATGTGTGAGTTGTTGGTGTATAAGAAGCTTGTTGCTGTGTGAACCGTACACAAAACTTAGGTTTCCTGTTTCCCTTTTTATTTTTCTCCAGTGTGGCATGTCTGTCTATAAATCCCTCCACTTTGTTTTAGCTTCTTCAGCTGTTTTCCAGCTTTTTAAATGTTCAGAAAAATTGGGATTCTGCTTTTAAGAAACACTCCCCCCCCCCCCAAGAAACCAGCGGCAACTTTGAAAAAGCAGTTGTGAACATTGTGACGTCTCTTTCTTTAAAGCAATGAGTCAGTTGTTGAGACTTTTAGACCTCTTTGTTTTAGTTTAAACTACTTTAAAGAGACGGAAGGAAAGGAGGAGTATGTTTTGGAAATGCAGTACAGAGAATGATGAGCAGAGTTTGTAGTTAAATATTTGTGTATTTTTTTGAGTTGTAGGACTTTACCTTATACGGATTTCTAAATATTGAGATGCCTGTTGATATTTTATTTATAGTGAGTTTAAGCCCTAAACTTAAATATTTCACATTCAGCACAGTTCCAGAGAGAATAACCAGCCGCTTTACTTCTCAATCCAGCCACACGGGAATACTCGAACTTTCCAAATAATCTCTACCTACCTGACTGAGCAAGGAGATGGAAAATTAAATGAGAAAATCAGATAAAAAGTTGGAGGGAACAATACTCCTTCTCTGCTGGTAGATGGATGCACTAAAATATATATATTTGTTGTTTTCTGGACACATTATTAATCTGTTTGGGAGAATTATGTGACTGCTACATGTAAAGATGGATGCAAATGTCTTCTGTTCCCCGTCTCCGTACCTCTTCCTTCACAGGAACGTTTACTGTTACTGGACCTGAGCTTGTACAGATGTGAAGCTTTACTCGACTGTTTATGTGTGCGTTGACCTGAAAGACTGTTTGGCTGTTAAATAAATGCATAGAAGAAGAAAGTGGGGAAGATAAATACTGTGTTTCTTTATCTGATCAGTAGCAGAGTCACTGCACACGTCTATAAAATGTCTTTATAAAGTTTGTCGATTTAAAAACAAATACTACGTTATGTGAACTTGCCATTTTGAATATCATGTTTTCAAAGCTCAAATCAACAGTTCACATAGATCAGCTGCTGTAAATGATACCTTTATTACTGTGGATCAATATAACTAACGATAATACTACCAAGTATTTAATGTAAAAAAAACTCAAATTCATGGTAAAGGTGACATTTGCAACCATGAACCTGAACTGAAGAACTAGTCGAGTACAAGTTTGAGCTACTTGAGTATTTAATTCTACATCTCAGAGGGAGATATTGTACTTTTTACAGCTTTAGTTACTTTATAAATTAAGATTGTTGCACACAAAATGAAGAGCTTCTAAAATATGTTTAACAGTTTAATTGTTTCAGTTGTACATGTCTAATCAATTGAAAGAAAATAATTTGGCAACTTTTCATTATTTTATCTTTAATTGATTGTTAATAATGTTGAGGTTGTGGACTGTCAGTTGGACAGAACAAAGTGTTGTGAAGGTGTCACTTTGCACTATTTTCAAAGTGTTTACAAACCAAACAATTGATTTAATGGAGAAAATAATCATTAAAATGAGCTCCACCTCAACCAACTCCCAACAGTAAAATCCTGCTTTTACATGAATGATGAGGAATAATCATCTAATGATATCACATTTAAAACTTTTAATACTTTAACTACATTTCCCTGATTATACTTTTACTGAAGTAACATTTTAAACGCAGTACTTTTACTCCCAACAGAGTATTTTTTAATACTTTTCTGAACACTTCCACCACTGACCGCTAGATGTCACTACCAGGCTGTAAAATAAACTTCTATTATTTATCAACATGTGTCATGGCAACCAAACACTACAGCTGCACAAGTTAATCAAAGTGCAATATTCTTGATGTACAGACATTATTACAGTATTGTTGAATAAATAAGACTCCATTGCAAGTTTAAGCCCTGAATTCAAAATGGTATAAATAATTATATAATTCTGTTTTTATTTCTAACAAATACATGTAAGAGCATTTTAATGTTCCTGTACTGCATCATATATCAGCATATTATGATTATTTATGTAGCTGTAAGTTTTAAAATAAATGTAGTGGAGTAAAAAGTACAATATTTTATTTAATTTTTTATTTACATTATTTTTTTAAAGTAGGATAAAATTAAGCTACTCAAGGAAAGTACCTCAAATTTGTACTTCGTTAGTTTCCACCAGTTTGTTGGTCCTGACAGCGAATGCTTTAACGGTTAATCAATTATCAAACAATTAGTTTTCCGTCTATCAACTAATCGTTTAGGTTCCAAATAAAATCAATAAAAAGGATCTATTTCTGGAACAATCTGAAGGTGATAAGAACACGACTGTACTACTTTAATAATATAATAATCAAAAGGAAGATTGGATTTAGGGCTGAAACGAAGCATTATTATAATTGATTAATCGTTTGGTGTGTGTGAAATATGCCAAGGTGATTTGGTGATTAATCAATTATCAAAATAACACACACACACTTTCTCAGCAACACAATAATAATGGAACTGGGACACAATACCTGTCTTTATTTATTAAATATTTTGTATTTTGTCTTGTTTATATGAGGTGAACTTTTATTAAAAGTACCATTAAAATAAAGCTTTCTGGATCTATTTTCTCTTATATTTCCCCAAACTTTTATTTATAAGAATAAGTCCTGAATCAATGGGACGTCTTTACATAAAAACATCCCCCAAAAAGAGCACATTTTAATCATTTTAACAGCTTTCTTATTGTTTGAAGACACGACCGAGTCAATGTGTTTGGCAGAGGTGGAGGAAGTATTCAGATCCTTTAAAGTGAAGTTCAAGTACCTTAAATTTGTACTTAAGTGCAGTACTTGAGTAAATGTACTTAGTCATTAACGAGTAACAGAAATAGAGATTTTGTATTTGTATATTTAGATTTGTAGATATTTCATTTTGCATAAATTAATTAATTAAATGTATTTTTGCTTGTTTTTTTTGTCAGAATTATGAATTAATCACAGAGCTCATTATATCAATATCCATATAAAAATTCAGAATAAAGACAATAAAGTAGAGTTTACTTTACTTTTCATATTACTTTTTTTCCCCAAACTTTATTGAGAAAACATTCAAATGTACAAACAGTGCAGACATGTACTCATCATAATGGTATACAAAGAAACAAGAATATGAATTAAATAATAATAATAATAATAATAAAAAAACAGAATTTGGATAAATAAACTTAATATAAAATTATGATTAAAAAACACGTTATTCTTCTTTTTGACAGTTTTATTACTTTTTTTAGTGTTTATAAGTTTCTTAAGTCTTAATATATTCTTTAATTCACATAAAAATCTCGTGAAATTGGGGGTAACTTTTGTTATTTTGCATGTATGTATATGAAATGTAGCCTACCATATAGATTCAATGAGTTTACAATGAATTCAGTGTTTTATTTATCATGTTTAATGACATTTTTACACTTAACATTTAAATTTAATCTTATGATTCGTTTTACACAATATATAATCTTTCATTCGAGTAACTGAATGTATACAAGATGAGATAGTAAGATAAAAAGCGCGTTAAAGATAGAAATGTAGAGATTTGTTGGATATTTTTTCTTATTGCCGCCTCCTGACGTGACGCAGGCGTGACGCAGCGGGCTGACGGACAGGTAAGCCGACACCGGCCGCCATATTGGGAAACAACGGAAGTGAGAGAGAGAGGGAGAGAGAGAGAGAGAGAAGCCGATTCAGAGATAACGGTGTGTGTTGAGTTAATCAGTTTCCGAAAAAGGGCGTCCTCCTCCTCATGTTTGTCTCTCCGGAGGAAGGGGCGGTCTCAGCGCCACAGCCGATCCGGAATTAGAAGGTGTTCGCTCGGCTCTGCTCGGTCGGTTGGGCTGCGCGGCGGTTCGGTTCCAACCAGCCGACACGAAGAAGAGGCAGAGGAGGCAGAAACGGAACTAGCTAAAAGAAAAGAAAAGAAAAGAAAAGAAAAGAAGGAGGTGAGGGAGAAGCCAGGTGGACTGAAAGTGTCGACCGAGGGAGGGACGGCAAGACCGGAGCCGAAAAGAGGAATAAAAAAAGAGAAGAAGAAGAAGAAAGAAAGAAAGAAAGAAAAGTAGTAGAAGAAGAAGAAGATGCCTCTGGCTCAGTTGGCAGATCCCTGGCAGAAGATGCCGCTGGGGGGGGCGGCTGGAGAGGTGAGACATCCACGCGCACACACGCACACGCGCGCACACACACACACACACACAAACACACGCGCACACACACTTTGAGACAGTTGAGTGACTTTCAGCTGCAGTCGACCGCACAGTGTGATGCTAAAAAAGCATCTTAAAGTCACTATTAGATCAATACTGACAGCTGCAGCTGCTCTTAAAGCCCCTATAGGGATGCCAAATGAGATTAAAATACATCATAAAGTACCATAAGATCACTCCGAGCACCCAAACATGCTGTATAAGCTGCCAAATATGTGCTAAAAACCTCTTTAGTAATGCCATAGCCATGTTACAGTGCTCAATTATGAGACTGAAAATGTCACAAAGTACAAAAAATGTGCAACAAATGCTCTGTTATAAACAAAACAAAAGGGGCATAAAATGATTTTAACTTCACTCTCAAGTCCAGAGCTGAAGCTATAAGTAGATTAATCACACACAGGTCACTACTGAGTGTTAGAGACTCACTATAAAACACCTTAAAGTCACTATTAGCAGCAGCAGCAGCTACCATTTAACCCCTCTAAGGGACGTTATGTAGTAACTGAGATGAAAAACACCACCACAAAAATACTACAATACCCTTTAATTGCTGTTACAAATCTCTATAAATAGAGGTTGAAAATGCCATAAAGTGCAATAATAAGGTCATTATTGGGTGCAACGAATGCTGTAGGCACGTTAGAGTGACACTAAATGAGATTAAAAGTACTAACATCAATAAAATCTACCAAATATGTGCTACAGATCTCTGTAGGTATGTTTTAGCCTTGTTACAGTGTACACTAACTTTATTTTCATTGTCTAACGTGATGTCTTAACAGTCCAAAACTCAAAAGATATTCAGTTTACTTTCATACAAGACACAAAAAAGGAACAAATCCTTCGCTATCTAGGAGCTGCAACCAGAGAACGTTTGATATTTTTGCTTGAAAAATTGCTAAAATCACTAATGGATTTAACTAAATATAGTTTCAGCTCTACGATAATGAGACGATAAGGTCGTTATTGCGTAACACGGATGTTTTGTCAGAACAGAAATGGGGCGTAAAATGATGCAGTCAGGTTATGAAGTCAGAGGTCACTTTGGGGAGGCTGTCGGAGGGATTTATGGTGCAGAATAAAGCAGGCAGGTGTGTGAAACTAAAAGAAAGAGATGCAAACAGGCAAAGTGTGGGATTGTGTCTTCAAAACACAAGACTGAAACATAAAAAGCTCCTGCGTGTGAGCGTGAGGTGGTTGTTTTTTTTCCCAGTTCTTCCTTCCTACAAGTTTTTGAATCTTGATAAAGAGCAGGGAGGCGGTGCCGCTGCGACCGCATGATTCAGGAAGAGCTTACGTCTGTGTGTGTGTCCACTTCCTGTATGAGGTGTCACAAGGGCTGCATGGAGAAATGACTGTGTGTGTGTGTGTGTGTGTGTGTGTGTGTCACTCCTCTGTAGGCAGATTGTGAATAATCAAAGCTGATTCAGGCTCAAAATGCTAACATGCTAAAATGAGTCACAGCCAGCTTCTCCTTTGTCTTTCCCGCCTCCTGACAAGCTCATACCTGCTCGCAGCTTTCCACCGCTCGGCCTCACCTCACCTCACCTCGCCGTTTCAACCAGACGGGAATGTGCTGGTGCTCTGCTCAGTGAAGCTGACCTTTGACCCCTTTGCGTTACACCTCGGCGCGCGGCGCAGTGTGTCTGACAGCTGAGCGTAAGCTGTCGTGCCAGCTTTTATTTTCTAGGCCAACACGAGAAAAAACACACACACGCACACACACACACGCACACACACACTCGTCTGCTGAAATGAGGAAACAAAGATGGCTGCAGGAATTAATCTGCACTCTTCTGCAAATGTTTTCTTACTATACGAAAGAAAAAGCTGAATTGAAATGGCAAAATGTTTATAAAACATGCTTTAGGGTTGCAACTGCTGATTATCGTCCTAATTGGTTAATTGTTTTATGTATAAAATAATAGAAAATGCCCAAAATATTAAGATATTCAGTTTACATGACACACATCACATTTCCCTTTTTGCTGAAACTGTGTCAAAATAATTGCTGATCAATTTTCCCTTCATCGACTAATAGATAGATCATTTCTAATATTGGATTAAAGGGCCAGTTCACCCAAATTACAAAAAAAACAAACATTGGCTTGGCTTTAACTCTAATAATGAGCTGAAACAATTCTTTGATTCATTGATTTAATCAATTCTTTGATCGACCGAACATTTTACATATGATTTAGATGAGACAGACTTCCTGCTTTTCTTTGTCCAAGTGAACTGATTATCTTTTCTTGTTTGGACCGAAAAAGCAGGTTTCAAGACGTCACCGCGCGATTTTTTTGACATTTTGTAGATCAAACGATTGATCGATTAGTATCCGGCAAATTAACTGATGATGAACATAAGTTGCAGCTCTAGTTCAGAAAAATGAAAACAGAGTCTCTTTCCAGAAGCAGTTTTCTGGTCGATCTGGACTTTTCATCCGAGTTTGATTTGATTTGACTCTTGAAGACTGAAGTTTCATCAGATAAATACCACATTACTCACATTATACGTTATTTTTTGACTGAAAATAACCTTTTTATGCACATTTAGTGCCTTGATTTCCACTATTTAGACATGTCACACATTCTGCATCCCTAGCTGTACCATTCATAACAAGTAACCACAGTTGGCATATAACATTTAGCACAAATGTACGTGCATGAACCGAGAAAAGGCACAGAGACGAAAATATTGGCGGTTTTATATGGAAATTAACTGTTGTTTTTTTTACCCTGTCCTGTTCTGTAATAAATAGTGAGTAACTAAACAATCAGGTCTGTGGATCATCTCCACTAAACGGCACATTGTTTTGTAACACACATCCAGAACTGCAAATGAAACTCCCAGTCACTTCCATTTTATTTGGGTGTTGGGAGAAATCTCGCGTGCATGAGCATGACTCATCGGTCTAGATAAGACACGTTAAAATAGTTCCTTTTTCTCTGGAAGTACCACTTCTTCTTATTGTGTTTAGTTGTTTTTAATTCGTGCAAAACCCACAGTCTAAAAGTGGTCAAATGTTGATGTAATTCAGGAACTGTCTGATGAAAGAATAAGTAAACAAGACCGCAATTTATTTCACGCACCGTCAGAAAGGTTAAAATGTGCCTGACACTTACAAAACCACAGTTTCTGTAACAACATCTGAACACACAGACATGACACACACATTTTCAGATTCAGTGTGAGTTAGTTAAACTTTCCGAGGACAATCGTTATCTCCGATGTCGCAAATAAATGTCCATGAATCTGCTTAGAAATCACAGAATAAAAACACTCCTTATAACCGCAGAACTTGCCTTGGAATCATCACGTTTTTAAGTTTTCTTCAGTATTAAAGTAATCCGGTGATAGTTGCCTGTACATCCATGGGTACACTGCAAACAGAAACTGCTAATGGCAAATTCGGCGTATTTTTAATGGAGCCAATTTGCCAAAAAGATAAACAAATATAGGCTAAAAAACAGGGCTCAAGTTGTTGCCTTCAGCCAGGCAGTTGTTGCCTAAAACTGGTAAAAGTTTGTAATTCAGGAACTGTCTGATTAAAGAATAATTAAACAAGACCACAATTTATTTCATGCACCATCAGAAAAGTTTGCTTAAAATTAGCTAAACAAGTGGTTTGAGACATACATTCAATACCCAAGTTTCTGTACCAATATCAGTATTTTCTTTTGATACTTTACTTTGCGGCATATATAAAAACTTACAAAAGCTTTTTTTCATTACATAATTCAGCTCATAGGCATCAGTTTTTGGCTTGTCTAAAGCACAAACACACGTTTAAGAACTTTGCTCCTAAACAAATGTACCATTTAAAGCTTTTTAAATAAGTAAACAAGACTAAAACCAGGGGAAACACATGTTTATGTAGGTACGTGTAAATTCATACAGAACACCTTGCAACCAGAATGCTACTACATCTGAAAGTGGTTTAATTCATATTGTGATTGGATCTCAGCCAGGTATAAATGCAACCTGTACAGTTTGGCCACATTCTTAAATGATAGGTTCATGTGTTTTTCTGTTTTAATCCAATACCATACTTGTGCATACTCGTCCTGAAGTGATCTCTTCCTAACGTGATTAAAATCTTAAGAAATGAGGGTCAGAATCCACAGTCCTCTTCAAAGGTTCAGCTGAAGCTAATATGAGGCTCCAACAGTCTTAGTTAGTCAAATCAAGCGGCTGTTTTTCAATGTTACTGTCTTTTTAGTGCAATATTCCCTGGACAGTGTTAACTTGCTGAGTCACATACATATGGCATGTGAGTGTTGTCTTAATGTAGACTTGGAAACAAAACCTGAACCAAAAGCCACAGATGAGCCCAAACAGCAGCATCACTTCTCTTGATCTTGGATGCACCGTGGTTGTTCTCGAGTTTTGCATATTTTTTGCACAGCGTTATCCGATTACAATGCCGGCAGACTCAAGATAACGATAATGCTTATTAATGTCCACTCTAAATGCAAAGGTGTGTGATCAGATGTCATTATCCAGCTACAGTTTATACCAGGTGTAAATGGGGACTAAGAGTCTGGCAAGGCATTTGATTTAGGCGTTTAGTACTTGACAGTTGTTGACGCTCGCTGCTACAGACGCAATGCAGTCGATACTTCAAAGCAGGGGTTTTCAAACTGCGAGGGACTGTGGGAGAGTTGAGGGGGAGGCACAGAGGGAGAGACGTGAGGCAAAGATGGTGAAAGAGACTGGTGCATATTTTTAGATTCGGTGTGAGTTAGTTAAACTTTCCGAGGACAATCGTTATCTCCGATGTCGCAAATAAATGTCCATGAATCTGCTTAGAAATCACAGAATAAAAACACTCCTTATAACCGCAGAACTTGCCTTGGAATCATCACGTTTTTAAGATTTCTTCAGTATTAAAGTAATCCGGTGATAGTTGTCTGTACATCCATGGGTACACTGCAAACAGAAACTGCTAATGGCTAATTCTGCATATTTTTTAATGGAGGCAACAAATATATAGGCTAAAAAACAGGGCTCATGTTGTTGCCTTAAGCCAGCTAACAGACTCCATGGCAACTTATATTTCCTGTTTACATCCCCCAAAGCCTCCACATTATGGGAACGAGGGGGTAGACGCTGGGTGTTGGAGCGGCTCAGTTACCTCAGTTGTCTGAGGAGGAACTTCCCTCCTCCTCCTCTCCACCTACAGGTCTGTCCTCTCTGTCACCTTCCATCTCTGCATCTTTCATCTTCGTGTCTCTCATCACAAATCCATCACTCTTCCTGTCTGCCACCCATCTCCTCCCTCCTTCACCCTGCGGTGCAGATTTCAGGCTTATCCTCCCGACGCTGCACTAACCGGCAAAGTAAATAATCACCATAATCGCTTTTTATTGTCATTATTGTCTTTGTCAGGCAGTAGTATCAGTGCTATCAGTGTCTGAATCACAGCTGTTGTTCCAGCAGGGAAGCAAAGAGGCCGCTAATCTGCTTTACGTAATGCTAATTCATATCTGTTTTTGTTTTTCCTTTCGGCTGAGCAGACGAGGTAGAAGCAGTCGGAGTTTTGGTGGCCCTGCTGATAAATCTCACGCTGTGAGCGTCTGGGGACTGTTTTTTTTTTCTTTAACTCAAACTCCGGTTTTGATTCCTCCGTCACAGGGAGCAGGAGGGAGATGATGAGAGCGTTTCAAAATAAAAGACGCCTACTCTCATTGAGCGGTGCATGTCACCTCTGAACGCTTGGTGGCACGAAATGAAAATGAATGTGGGCAGCAGAAGTCCTTGATGTGACAAAAGAACGAGTCTTTACATCCCTGTCGTATACTGTAGACATACAGGTACTATACACCGTTAAATGAGATCTGGATTGCAAAGTACACCATCTTTCTTTAAGGTTCGACTGATACAAGCTGCTGATACCTGATACTGTATTTCTCTACAGCAGACGTCGCTGCAAAACGTGGTGACTGCTCAGCATCGTCACACGTGTCACACAGCATGAGAGGCTGTTAATCTCTGTGTCACACAGTAAGAAGCATCTGCATTCATTATGTTTCTAGACATAAGAGTGGTATTGATCGTCTCGTCTCTGTGCAGGAAAGCGTATTACCCCAAATGTAGTATTGTAGCACTTTAAAGATTTTCATTTTTGTCCACATGCATCCAAAAGTTGTGTTTACCATTCCACAAATTTCTGTTCATTTCAACTTGCAGATACTTGAATCTTTTGTGATATACTAGGTATTTTTTAAGTTGTCATTATGTCATTGCAAGCAAGGCCTATTTCTGTTTCCATTTCTGCAATCTAGCTTTGAAGACACATCGAAAATCTCAAAATCAGGTTTCAAAATGCTCCTAATCACACCATTAACACGACTATATTTTGGGTTAAAATGTATTATAATAGAAATAAAAGTCACTAAATGTTCCCTGACGAATGAGCTATGTGTAATGAGCCTGTACAGGAGGTATTTGCAGTGATGTGGAGGTGTTTTCTGTTGTTCAGGTGAGCATGTTTCAACCTGAAGCGGTGACGTCGCAGCCGCCTGTCAGGCTCGCACAGGGAGCGGGGGCTGATCACCACGTCACCGCTGTGTATCAGGTGTGTGCTAATGTGTGACGTCTCTGTGTGTGTGATTACAGGACGCACATCACGATCCCGAGGACTCAGTGGGCGAGGACGACTCCATGCCTGCCTGCACCGTAAGTCTGCCTCCCCGTTCTTGCTTTTATGTCCACATCAGACGCAGAGGAGGCTCCAGACTGTGTTTGGAGGTTTCTGTTAGTCTTGCCTGACATTTAGCAGGCTTCAGTTGTAAACACAGCAAGTGATGTTTGTACTGACGACAGCGTAACACCCTGAACTCAGTGATGGCAGCTGTTTCTGTGTGTGTGTGTGTCAGCTACAGTCGTGCAGTCATGAGTTTGACTGGCTGTTATTGACGAGCACACAGCCCTTCACGCGCACTTTCCCACATGTGCGACCTCGTGTGTGTGTTTCAGTTTACACAAAGCTCAGTTTTGCTCTGAGATGATTGCTGTCAGATAATATCCACTGTTTGAGAAAACTGACGCCTACTGCTGCAGCATAATTGCTGGTATGAAAGTGAAGCTGCTCACTATTAAAAGTCATGACTCATCTTAAAGTAAAAAATAAAAAATAAAAAATCCTCCCTCAGATCCTCCGCTCTGCTCGATACCATCATTTATTTGTGTGTGGAGTTATTTTTGGATTAGATGTAGTTATTTACTCTTTAGGTAAACCCACTTTCTGCAGCGTACACTTTCTTCAGCCACTTCCTGTGTCCCAGTTTCAATTTAAAATATATATATTTATGTCTAAATAAACTGCACTGTAAAATGTGCACTGATTTGTGTTTTCAGATTTGACATAACATCTATTTGCATAATTTTCTGTTAGTATGAAAGGGTACAGGTTCTGTTTTTTTTCCTGCATACAAACTGCCAAAAATAGTGCGTCTCGTACTTTACAGTGTTAGTAAAAGGAGATGGAACCGTCCCGTGTGGTGTGTCCTAATATCAGACTGCATACTGGTCATAAACAACCTACAAATGTAACACACTTGTCACAAAACAAAAAAAAAAAGAAGAAAACCAAAGCAAAAGACACAAATTCAATCCAACATGAGACAAAAAGCACACTAACAAACAAGGTATTATGCAGACAAGTACTAATTTTATACAGTTTTTATTACATATTAATTGTCATATCATGCTGTTATTTGTGCATTTAATCTGTGTACATTAACAGGAAATGATGCAATATGTGTGCTGTCAAACAAGCTGTGGTCTGTAAGATTAAACAAGAGACGCCCATCATGTTTTTTTAATACGTAAACTTTTATTATTGTAGCTGATTTTGTGGCTTTTCCAGTTTGAACACACTACAACTCAAAACCTGCTTAGAAATACGATGTATTCTGCAGCTATAATACTGTCCTACATCTCCCAGAATGCCTTTTAAAACAGTGTCCAGATAAAATAAGTTGTCGTTCTCAGTCACGTCCTCCACACTGATGTGTTCAGCCTGTCTGTAATTTTCAATTCAATTTCAGTGATTTGTCTGATCTAATCTGATATCTCTGTCAGACTGAGCTCTGTGCCGACAGACAGAAATCTGAACCAAATTAAATTTTGATCCGGACTGACGGATTTGCCGCCTCCCGTCTATCAAACCAGAACCAGGGTGGGTGTTTTGGGGTTTATTTGGATGAAACACGAGGCTGTCCGATGTCTATTCCGGCAGCTTATCTCAGGGCTGACTCTTTATTCCTCGCTTTCTGAGAGTGTGACTGACGGAGGGCACATTTGCTTAACATTTGAATATTAATGGCAACATTTGCATCATACTGACACAGAAAACATGGGATGCAATGGACTGTGAAGTAGCTTGTTTCTGGAGGCGATTGACTGTGCAGTTTTTACTTGTTTTTTAATTATAATGCTAAAATTAGCTTTGATACCATTGCATTTACAGTATATTATCAACAAGACGTGGACAGCAGTGCAGCTGCAGAAATAAATGAGGTTAACACGGAGGAGTGTTCTCAAATCTGACAGCTGATTATTAAAAAACAAAACATTTCTGCTACACAAAGCTACACTTTATTGTTAGCTCGACCACAGACTGAAATATCTCAACAACTGTTAGATGGATTTCCATGAACTTTGGCGATCCCCTGACTTTTCCTCTAGCGCCACCATCAGGTTGACTTGTGATCAACTATTGAAATTTGGTACACAATTCTAATAACTTTGGTGATCTCTTAACTTCAATCATATTTGCCATCATGATGACATTCCCATCAGCTTCAGCTGTACTTTATGTTTAGTGCTAGTTAGCAAATGTTAGCATGCTATCACGCTAAACTAAGATGGCGACCAGGTTAAACATTATACCTGCTCAACATCGGCATGCTAGCATTGTTATGGTGAGCTTGCTAGCATGCTGGTGTTAGCCTTTAGCTCAAAGTAAAGGGTTTCCAACCACCAGCCTGATGTCTCCACTTGCATAAAACAGAATTTGACTTCGATCTTACTTAGAGGGTTTTCCTAGTTGCAAACTGTGTGTGTGTGTGTGTGTGTGTGTGTGTGTGTGTGTGTGTGTGTCGGCGGCAGGCAGCTGCACGCATCGATTTTTAAATGCAGAGGAGATGGCTTATGGATCTACTGTCCGAGAAGAGCTGAGCACTCATTACCTCACTCTCCAGAGTCTGCAGCACACACACACACACACACACACACACACACACACACACACGCATGTTTACTTCACTGATGGGGGACATTACATAGACTTGCATTCATTACCTGGACACTTACCCTAACCCGTACCTTAACCACTGACCCAAAAACATCAGCTTTCTTTGGGACAAGCCGTCGCCAACTAACTGGTCTTTAGTCTGAAATGTGTCCCTGACACACACACACACACACTCTAAGGCAAGAAGCTAGATGTGAAAACGAACGGTATGAACGTCACATCGCATGTGTGTGTGTGTGTGTGTGTGTGTGTGAGGATGAATATATTATAAAGCTGTTAATGAGTGAGTTCCACTGACTTAACTGAGTGTGAAACTGTGAAACCTCTGTGAGTGTGAGTGTGAGTGTGAGTGTGTGTGTGTGTGTGTGTGTATGTATGTTGTCTCAGGTTAAATTGGGGTAATGAGGCAGTTTTCTCTCTCTGTGTCACACTGCCGAAAGCCTTTAGAGCAAAACTATACTTCTATACTTGTGAGGACATAGTACGTTCACTGAACTAGAGCTGCAACAAATAGTCGACTTAATCAGTCAGTTGATCGTCACACACGACGTTGACGACTATTTTGCTAATCGAATAATCATTGTAGATGTGAGGAGTTGATGCTTTTCTTTGCAAGTCCAACCTTTCACCTTAAAACCAAGTCTAAATCCTCAAACAGCTCCTTGAAGAAAAAATGTCCTCACTTTCAAGGTTTAAAAACATTGATCCTCACAAAGATAGAAGTACAAGAGCGCACACACACACACTTCAGCACTCATTCACAGACACACTCACTTGCTCATTATCAAATCCTTCACACACACAAACACCTACATCATTGCTAGTTCACACACTCACTTCACTCACTGACTACACTGTTGAGTCAGTAGCACACACACACACACACACACACACACACACACACACACTCTGATGCCCCCAGCGAGGCAGAAAATGGTTTCCAGACAGCGTTATGAACATCGCTGCTCTCTGAGGGACCAACTAACATCTGCTGCCATCTGCTGCTGCTCAGCTGTGTGTGTGTGTGTGTGTGTGTGTGTGTGTGTGTGTGTGTGTGTGTGTGTGTGTGTGTGTGTGTTGGACAGACACAGACGGTATCATGTTTGGACCCAGGATGAGGTCACTCATTCACTGTGGGAGAGACACTGACCGCCGTCTCTAACCCCGACGCACACGAACAAACATCGGTTCGAGTTTATAGTTTTTAGGTTTCCATTTGTGTGTTTTTTTGGTTAAATTCGTCCTTAAATTTCATTTTTTGGCTCTCAGCGTGGCTTTAGATGGTTTAATGTGCTCTTTAAATGTGCAGCTCTTTAGCCTAACGAGCTCCATTTTATTTACTATGAGAGAGTAAGTTTGAAAACGTCCACTGAGAATCGATTGATCCAGATCCAAACTAGTCTATTAAAGGGTAATCCTAGTTGTACTACTTGGTCCAGTAGATCGGGCTGCAGCGTCATCTTTGTGGGCAACTGCGCCTGTCAAAGCACATCCACTAAAAGTGCAGGCTTAAAGATACCAGAATTACCCATTAAAACTTAATGCTGTAGATACAAAATAAAGCATCATTTTGCAGCTGCGTGGCCTCAGATTTAATCCAAAACTGATTTTGTTGGATCATTTAGGAAAAATTTGAACATTTTAGGGCTACAATTAATTAACATTTTCAATTTAGTCCAAAAATGTCTTATAAAAATGCCAATCTCAAGGTGTTGTCAGCTCAAAACTCAAAGATATTCAGTTTACAACGATACAGAACAGACTTGGGAAGCTGGAACCAGAGCCTGTTTGGCATTTTTAATAGATAAGTGACTTCGCGTTGGGGTTGCCTTGCCTGAAATAAAGAACGCCTCTGCTGACGTTAAAAGGAAATATTACATTTTTCTGACGTATAATATGTAAATACACGTAAATGCATCCTGACTGCTCCTGCTCTGCCAGCCGAGGCCACATATCAGCGCGTTTGAGCCCGACTGAGTCGTCTCTTTGGCTTCAGCTCGGCGGCAGAACAAACCGAACATCTGGAGGAAGCGCTGGTCGAGTTTTCTGGTCGACCTGAGAAACGTCCGGCAGCAAGAAAAGATATAAAAAGACAAGACAGCACACCCTGCGGTAGACAGACGCCATGTGTTTGTACATTCATCTGAGCAGGCAGAGACAGGGATTGAACCAGCAGCCTTTCGTCACCTCGCTGACCTTTAGACGCTGCATTACCAGAATTTCAGCTTATTTATTTATTATTTATTGCTGTTAGTAGTGGCAGACTGCTTTAAAGGTAGTGAGCCACCACATTATTAATATTTAAATTGTAACTGGATTATTTTTACAATAGGGTGTAACTAACTAACGATTATTTTTATTATCGATTAATTTCATGATTAATCGTTTAGTCTATAAATTATTAAGAGCCAAAAGTGACGTCTTCAAATTGCTTCTTTTGTCCGAGCAACAGTCCAAAACCCAAAGACTCTTCATTTACTGTCAGAAAGGACGAAGAAAAGCAGCAAATCCTCACATTTAAGAAGCTGGAAGCAGCAAATGTTTGACATTTCTGCTTGAAAAATGACTGAGGCGATTAAGCAATGATCAAAATAGTTAGTAGGCAATTGATCGACTAATCGTTGAAGCTTTAATGACCACAATGACATGGAAAGTTGTGAATCTATCAATCGATACATACATATTACATAGTGGTAGTGTCCTGCTGGCAGAACAGTGGGAGGTAAAAGGTTAAAAACAGGTGACTTCTCCAGGTGAAGATCTTAGCTGTGATGAGTCCTGCGCCAGCCCTTTTTCTAAACGTGTAAAGAAAAGCTGCAACTAAAAACGTATTTAAAATACAATTATTTGATTCGGTTAATGAGGAGCTCTTGTTTTGATTAATCAATTAATCTTGTAATGCTGGAAAATAGTGAAAAATGCTGATCATAGCTTCCCAGCGCTCGTGACAACAACTCCAAAGATGATCACATCGGAGGAGCTGGAGCCAGCGAGTGTTTGACACGTTTGCTTTTGCCTTAAATCAGTAAGTCAAACTTGTTAACAATCAATCGATTAATCAGCTGATTGTATCAGAAGTTCAGTGCAGGCGTGTCACATGTTTGCAGCCGGTCGAGTTCAGTAAAAACAACTTTTCTACTTAAATGTGCAGAAGCAGGACACCAAGCAGGCTAATGCTGTAATATAAAGTCAGTGGTGAATACACACACACGCACATGCACGTGCACACACACACACACACACACACGCACACACACGCTGCAGGATAATGAAGTCTGACTTAACATGTTTGAGCCTCGTTTCAGCCTATTTTCCTGACAGATTACCAAAGGAAAACTAAATTATTCATTAGGCCCTTATCACAAATGTGAAAATGTAATAAATTTCCTCATCAGAGAAGTCATTTTTCTGTGTGTGCGTGTGTGTGTGTGCGTGTGTGTGTGCGTGTGTGTGTGTAGCGCTCGCTGGCAGATGGTGTTTAATCTTCTCCGGCCATCTGGACTGACTTTCTCTGGCGTCTTTTAAACGCCCACACACAGAAACACATGGCACTCTACTCTCTTATTCAACATGCTCAGGTGTGTGTGTGTGTGTGTGTTTGTGTGTGTG
>LKNJ01004973.1:12261-26789 GCA_002120245.1 Maccullochella peelii | reverse complement strand
CTAACATAAACAAAACCAGATAAAGTCCATGGATCCTAACATATAATGGTCACGGAAATACTAAAAACATTTGGCCTTCTTGTAGCTTTTGGCGACATCATCTGATCCTCCCAAAATAGTTTGGATTTAATTATAAGTTTCTGATTTAAAAAACTGCATAAATGTCCCTTTTTGGCACAAAAGTAGCGAAATTTAAAGCTACTAACATGATCTTTTAGCTCTCAGTACTCAGCATCACACATATGAGTCCGGCTCGGCTCTGTCCTCAGTGTGGCCGAGTTAATGTGGTTGCATGTGTGCAGCTCTCAGTGTGTACATGTGTTAATTGTGCTGTATCACGGTATGATAAACATGTGAAATGGGTTGAAATACCAGCAGTCTGACTCTGGACCTGAGCCGCCTGCTGCTGCTGCTGCTGGCCTTTTCCACTTCTTCCCTGTCTTACGTCTTCTTCTTTTTCATTTTTGCGATATGTGTCATTAGGTCTCCTGCCTCCTATTTGCCTGGACCTCTCAATTATGCAATTACTCCCCCCTGTTAGTGTGATCTGAAATGGTGTAAAATCACTCATGTGTGCGTGTGTTCACCTCTGCAGGGCTGATCCGGGGTCAGAACATGGTGGTTCTGGCTCTCTTCTATAACATGTGGATGTGTTTAACTCTATACTCTCAGTACAGTGTGTTTGTGTGTGAATGGCAGCCCTGACACACCGTGATTTTGTGCATTTGCAGTTATTTATATTGTGTGTCTACCTCTGTACAATTCTATAATTGTGTGTGTATGTGTGTGTGTGTGTGTCCTACATTACAGTTACATGGTGTAACACAAACAAATAAAGAGCTTCCTCAGATGCCCCCCCCTCCTTCAATCATTATCCAGCATGCATGGCATTCCAGCTCACAGGAATGACAAGGAGATTGTTATTGTGCTCTCAGCGCTGCATACTTGCCATTCACACACACACACACACACACTCACTCACTCATAAATACACGCACACAAACTTGCACACATAGATACAGGCTTTTCAGACCTAGAGGCTCATTCTCGTTTCCAGCGATGAAGCCAAACAATCAATCTCCCTTCACTAATTTGAGGCGAGGGAGTGCGAGACGGAGTGAGAGGAAATCGGAGGAGAAAGAGGGAGAGAGAAGAAGAAATGGAGAGAACGAGTGTGAAATCTAGAGTCCTAACCCCCAACAGGCTTGATCTCACGTGGGAAACCTTCCTCTCCATCACACTGACCTCTTTGTTCCTCCAATCCTTCCATCTCTACATCTGTCTGTCATTTTTCTTGCTGCTAATGAGCTCTCTCTCTCTCTCTGTCTCTCTCTCTCAGGTCCATGGGAAGTGTGTGTGCAGACACAACACTGCAGGTGATCACTGCGAGCGCTGCGCTCCTCTCTACAACGACCGACCCTGGCAGCCCGCCGACGGACTGACGGGCGCTCCGCACGAATGTCGGAGTGAGTCGAACAAACACAGTCGCACCTTTTCCACTACAGGAACTTTAAATGTTCTTACTCATCCTGCTTTCTTTGCAGAGTTACTAGATGTGATTCTCAAATGAAGTTCCAGGTAGTTTCAGGTGGTGCCAGCAGTGCCGTTGATGATGACAGGTCAATCAAATGTGGTGTCACATGGCAGCAAGAACTACTAGAACAAACAGCTGAACAGTAACCTCTATTTACTACTGCATCTGCAAAGACAGCATGTAGAAAGTGCATGTTGAACAAAGCATGATATCCAAGCCCTGGTGAGGATTTAGGGAGAAGATGGTGCTGGAATGAGTTGTAAAAACAAGCAGCATTTGGGGAGAATTTGCGTGCATCAAATGGTAAACCAGTGCAGAGGGAAAGATTTAGAAAATAAAACAAAATTATAACAAATTCAGCGAAACAACTGGCCGTTTTGATCAATCAACAGGCTTGTATATATAAAAAGGAAGTTATATAAAGTTACCATTCCCAGGTTTTTAACGTAGTTCCTGCAACAAACATACATCAATCTTAAGTACATTTTTTTATTTTTAAGTCAGAGCTGTAACACCAAGTTTCTTAGTAAAGGAAGACGCAGAGGACAGGCGGCTCCTTCATAAAGGACAGCAGCTATAGGCAGCTTTTACAACAGTTACAGTGGAGTCCAATAGAGACACAGCAGAAATGTGTCAATATGTCCGTAAAAACATTCTTTCAGTAGAGCTTTTTGGAGCTATGAAGAGGCAGTCAGTGATGTGAAAATACAGTGTGTAGATATATTGTGAAGAAAGTGTGAGAAACTCCAAACTTACAGGCAGTGACTGTGATGAATGTATAACCAATCAACTCCTCCTGCCCGTCCTTGTTGCTGATGTGCTGCTTTCCTCCCTCTTACTCCAGAGTGTAAGTGTAACGGACACGCTCAGAGCTGCCGTTTCGATTGGATGGCATGGCGTGAGTCCAGCCAGCGCGGCGGAGGCGTGTGTGACTGTCTGCACAACACCGAAGGACGTCAGTGTCAGAAATGCAAGGCTGGTTTCCACAGAGACCCCCAGCAACCGCACACCGCCCCCGACTCCTGCAAACGTAAGACACACACACACACACAATTACATTTTTCTAACCATGTTGCTCCTCACAGTGAACAACGTGACGTTTTAACGTCTTAAGTTGATGCCGCAGCAATGGAGATGGTGTCTTATTGGTATAATTTGGTTGTAAGAAGTGAATTTAAAGTTGCAAATGTACCAAAAGCTAATTAAAAAGTTTGCTTTGTGTATAGTTCATTAGTTTATTGCAGTCATTCTTTCTAAACTTCAAACATTTGACTTTAAACATTTGACTGTTTTATAGCACAACTAAAATAAGTGTGCTGTTCTTTCTGCATAAACAGTGAAACAGGAAGTGACACATGGTAGAAGACGTGAAAGGTTGATGGAAAAATCTTTTCCAGTCATTTTAATCTTCTTTAATAAAGTAAGCAACAAGCAAAAACACAAACACACGTGGAGCGATGCTAATGAGGGGTACCAAGTAGCCTTGCCTTCATGGGACAGTGAGTAGCAGGGATTCTGGGAAATGTGGTCTTAATTTTGAGTAATAGTAGGTACCACTAATGTCATATACACCAAGGTATAATAGTTGGTGGTGTAGTCTAGTAGGAAGTAGTGGGCTAACTGTGAATTTACCAACTTTTACTGATTCATGGTTCACTTTATAGCAGTCATACTGTATGGAAAATCCTCATATATGAACAAAGAAACTTAAATCAGGTGACCCATATCTAATATTCTTTCAAACTTGACCTTATAATTTATCCACAGTGAGCACAATTCACTCGAATTGGCCCCACAATGTTATATGAGATGAGTTAAGGAATTTCACTATGTGAGGATGTGGCTATACCCTGTGTTTTGGCAAACTGACACCGTGAATCACACACACCCACAATCGTGACGTGTAGAACACACTGTAAAATGTCAGAAAGCATAATCAATCATACCAGTGTTGACAAAATGTTGCTGGCGTGAATCACAACATTAACCTCATACACACCACACTGGCACGGCGCTCTTGTTCTCTCAAGGAATGCAGAGGACTGAGATCACAAGCCGGGACGTGCTGGAAAGCGCTGGTTCCTGATGGGCACCTGGCTCTGTGTGTGTGTGTGTGTGTGTGTGTGTGTGTGTGTGTGTGTGTGACGGCAGACGGCCCACGCTCCATCCAAGCTTTACACCGTAGTTAATCATCAGATGGTGGCATTCATTCGTCTTGACTCAAAGCTCCACACACAACCCCTGCTTGTCCATCTTGGCTTGTTTTGCCATTTTTCACATGTGACTCAGAGCTCAAGGAGCCTCAGTGTAATCATTGGTAGTAATTTTAAATGTGTGACGGTCCTCAGCGTGTGTGTGTGTGTGTGTGTGTGGGTGGGTTGAGTGGCGTGATGCCCTTCGGCGATGAGAGAAGTCTTAAGTAAACACGCGATAGTCATTCATAAACACACAGCAGTGGCTACATTCTCCCTCTGATTATCTGTCAGATTTGACCCAGTGAGCTCAGTCCTGCAGATATGCTGGACTCACCTGTGATTACTAGAGTGTGTGTGTGTGTGTGTGTGTGTGTGTGTGTGTGTTCATGTAGGCACACACATTGAATTTAAAACAACTGTCAATTTGCACCAGACCATTCAGAAACATCTAGGAGGGGAGAATATGATGGCTATCAGCCGAGTTGCATCAGGCAGAGTTATATCAAGAGATCCATTATAACAGAAACACAAACATTTCTTAGAACTTTTTTAACTTTTGAACGCACCCCCGTCAACCCACCACAACCAACCACTTATATCTCCATAAACAAATAAATAATGCAAAAATGATAATAAAATGTGGTAAAATAAAAATAAACATCAAACTGTCAATAAGAATAAGAGTCTACAGTCATGCTAGCGGCTCTGTGAGGCTAGATGAGCTAAATGCTAACGTCACCATGCTAACATGCTGACGTTTAGCAGGTTTTATGTTTACCATGTTCACATGTTAGTTTAGCGTGTTAGCGTGCAAACATTGGCTAATTAGCACGAAACACAAAGTACAGCTGAAGCTGATGGGAATGTCATTAGTTTTGCAGTTATTTGGTCATAAACTAAATGTGTTGGATGATGAAAAGTCACATGATCACCAAAGTTACTGCATTTCATCCAGAGGGGGAGCAAGATTGTGTGAACCAAATTTCATGGCAATTCTTCCAATAATTATTGGCACATTTCACTCGAAAACCAGAAATGTGAACCTCATTTAGTGCTGATTAGCAAAAGTTAGTATGCTAACATGCAGCACTAAGATGCTGAACATACTGAACATTATGCCCACTTAGCATCAGCGTGTTAGCATTGTCATTGTGAGCGTGCTACGCTGATGTTAGCACTTAGCTCAAAGTACAGCCTCACAGAGCTGCTAGCATGGCTGTAGACTCTTTCTTCTAGTTCTTCCCCCATAAATCTTTAACCTTGTCACAGTCATACAGCATGTCAGCCTCTTATAACAGTGCCAGTATTAATCATATTCTCTCAGTTTGAGCCTAGCCATTCTGCTTGGAGTCCATTAGCATCGTCGGTCTTATCAGGATCTTATAGTTGATGAACTGCATTTGGACTTCTCTTGGAGCAGAGGTATGCCAACATGATACAGCGTTATTCCATTGTTGTCCTTAATTATTTGTCAATATGTCTTTTCCCCATAAAGTGTAGGTGTGTTGGCATGTCTGATAAGGTCGTAGAAATTTAATGCACCACCTTTTTTTATTGCACAGGGTTTCGATTTCAGTGATTGGTTTGGGCGTGCATGTTTTTTTTTTTGCACCTGAAAACTCACCTGTGGGGGTAACTATAGAGGCTGGCGGGATAATGATCCTCACTGACGGCTGAGCGATGGCATGCTTGGAGAACCCCTGAGACGAAGGTACAGGTTGTGAAATACCGCTGTAGCCGCTCGCTGACAATGGAGGAATTTCCCTCCGTCGTGAGGAACATTTTTTTCATACCAGGCTCCGAGGGGCCCGGGAAAGAAAACACTCCTGTCAAGCTCCACGCAAGCTCGTACACACCAAAACACTTAAGCAGGGGGGGAAAGTTACAGTGTGTGATTATATATATATAGATATACTGGTTGCTCAGGCAGGTGTCTTGTTATGCCTCAAGAAGTTTTCATTGTCAGAGCTCCTGCAGCTGACAGCTATCTTAGACACACACACACACATATTTACACACAGGAGTCCTTGTGTGGTGACCCCTCCTTTCAAATGCTCATAAATTCTCACGCAGGTATGTAAACACACACACACACACACACACACACACACTCGCCAAACACACCGTCACACGTGTTCTGGCTTTACGTGGAACAGAGGTGGTGGTGCTGTAATCTCGGTTAATTATTAACATGCGGAGGCTGCTCTCTAAACAATAGTGTAGATGCACACACACACACACACACACACACACACACACACACACTCAAAGCTTCTCAGTCTGTAAATTAAAATCTTGGCATAATCCTAGTATTTGTGTGTCTTGTGTGTACATGTTCATGTTCATGTCTACAAAGTGTGTCTTATAGACTATATCTATCTTTATGATTTTATTGATACAGCACAGTTTGGTCTTATCTGTGTTGTCCCGGGTGATTCGTCTGATAAACCGTCTGGCTTGGAGCTCAGGGAGATGATGTGACATCGTTTTTTTACAGGCTGAAAGACACCGTTGTACTTCATCCATAATTTGAGAAGTCAAATGTGGGAAACGTGCCGTTCCTGCTCCCTTTTTTATTGAGTAAATTCAGAGAAAGATATCACATTACTTTCTTATAACCCACATCTAACCCTGTGCACCCACTGCTTACCAACCGTTCCGACAGAAAAACACACAAACACAGACGTAATCACATCATCTATTCAGGAGAGAGGGAAAAAATAATGTAATGCAAAATATTGTACGTTTTGTAAAATAGCTGTAACCCTTATAGCAACAACCCTTAAGGACCTGAAAAAAGATTTTAAATTAGTTGTAGAACACTATACTGTCACAATATGTCTGAAATTGGGAGCTTTATTCTGTTTTCAATGATTACACTCCTACATTTGCAGAGTTATAGTGCATTTTAATCACTAAGTAATCAATCAATTTGTAAAACATTAAAATAGGCTTACAAGTGTTGCTGTGTATCTAGAAATGTCTCCCTAGTAACACTTCAGGAATACTTAAAATTAAGAAATGTTCTAAATAATATGTCATGTCATTCCTTACCTCTGTGCATTCGAGCTGCCACAGAAGGAAATACATGGACACATGAGGTAAAGCCGTTTATAATTGCACAGGTTTAATCGAGTGACGTTTCTGTGTTAGTGTGTCGAATGATTAAAAAACGGACACGTCATCTGATACAGTCGAAAGCTCCAGAACAGCTGCTAAATGGACCTTGTGGTGAGATTGTTTTGTCAACTACCGTTTCCAAGGTCAAGAATGATCTCAGCCTTAGAGGTGTCTTTGAAAGCGTGCAGTCTTGTAAATTTGTTTACAGTCGACTGCGCGAGCAGTCACGTGAATTTAACATCATATCATAAACTTTTTGGTTTGAGGAAAACACAACCTCCCGAACTACAACTGTGACTTTTCTTTCTATAATCTGTAGTCAAACACAGCGTTAATAATAACAAAAAGAAAAGAGGTGAGAGTGCAGGGAGACGGGCCTCTGGGTGTACAGTAAGTAGTTAGAGTCATTTATTGCCAGTTGAGCTTCAAGCATCATTAAACAGCAGAGAAATGGCTCCAAACAACGCCCCCTCTTTGTTTCTCCCTCCTCGTCTTCTGCCTCTCCTTCCCGCCCCGTCTGCCCCCGAGATAGGGACAGATTTATGGGGGGAGGCCTGACACCTCCTCTCGTAAAGGCTCCAGGTCTCAGCGTTGATAACAGTAGAAAGACAGCAGACGGTAGTTTTCTCAGACTACCAGTGGAAACGTGTGTGTGTGTGTGTGTGTGTGTGTGTGTGCGCAAGTATATTGTTTTTTTGTTTTTGGAGGTTGTTTAAAGAACACCCTATCAGCACACAATTAGAGGGGACATGAGGGAGGGATAAAGCTGGAGTGTGTGTGTGTGTGTGTGTGTGTGTGTGAGATAAGAATAAGAGAGAGTCCTTTGTATTACAAGCTCCTGCAACAATACCAGACAGACAAATAGAACAAGTGACGAATGATGAAACACTAAAGTCCTGGTAATAAATTATAATTTGCACGTCAGCAAACTGTCGTCTTAAAAGACCTTTAGACTCAGTGCTCCCCGATGTGACTTTTCTCTTTTAACATTTTGTTTTATTATTTCTTTAGATTATTGTTTTACTTTTTTTTTAGAATATATGTATTTTTAGCCATGGTAGCAGTCGGTCAGTCAGTCCTAGCTAGCTAACTAGCTATTCGATGGGCTGAAATTAAATTTTGTGCAGACATTCGTGGTGTCCAGAGGATGAACCCCTCTGACTTTTCATCAGCACAGTCATCAAGTCAAAACGTATCTTAGCTTAGATTAGCAACATTTAAAAATGACAGTAACAAAAAACAAACTGGACCAAAGTGGTAGACTGACTGACATTGCCATCCCTTCTTTCTTTCTGTGGGCTTTTAATTTAAATACTGATGTCGCCACACTACTAGCATGGCTAAAAACTACAAGATGTAAAAATCAACATGTCAGTGAAATGAAATGTGATACTTTGGTATAATCACTGTTAAGAATAAGACCATGGTTGAGATGAATGTTATCCTCTGTGTGTGCTTGTGTGCTGATGTTAATGCTGTTGTATTTTAAATTAAAACCACATTTTTGTGGTGAGACAGCGGTTTAACATTTAACCACACTGTCCCTGGTTTGATTCAGACCGGAGAGACCTTCATCACATCTCTGTTTGGCTCTAGTGTTTCCTGTTTTACTCTCTACTAAATCACACTAAACTTGCTAACAATATACTGATATCAAAATGCAGCGTGTAATACCTTCTGTCCTACCTACCTTCTTCATATCTAAATTCACTCTTTCACATTTTTCTCTCCCAGCATGCAGCTGTCACCCCTTGGGCTCTATGCCCTTCCACTTGGCTGAAGGCTCGCTCTGCGACCCCTCCAACGGGAACTGCATCTGTAAACCTGGAGTAGGTGGAGCCCACTGTGACAGGTGCATGGTGGGATACTGGGGCTTCCACGAGTACGGCTGCCGTCCGTGTGATTGTGCAGGAGACTGTGATCCGTTTACTGGAGACTGTATGTTTGGGTGGGTGAAAAAACATTTACCAATTCCTATACTTATATCCAATAAACATTTGTTTAGTGTAGATTTCCGCTTACATTCAACACTAAATGTGTTTGTGCAGCTCTGATCTGGACCTGTACAACTTAGAGGGAAACTCCAGCGAGGCGGTCAGGATCTTCAAAGCAGACGAACTCTTCTCTGCCCTCCACTACTCAGGTGAGATGCATAGACAGTGTGTGTGTGTGTTATTCATCCTCCTCCACAGTCCAGTGACCAAGCATTAATGGTAAATAATGAAAGTCTTGATAAGGCCTTAGAAGGACATGGAACAAGGATGGGTGTGTGTGTGTGTGTACATGGAAAGTTTCCAAGTGTCCCTCTTCTCATAGACCCCACCACCACCACCACCACCACCACCACCACCATGTAACTACAGCTTTCACAGGCACATTCCTCAGTGGACACACACACACACACACACACACACACACACACACTGTACTTGCATTCTTAGGGCGCCATGCACAGTATCTGAGACCACACACACACAACATCAGTTATGTTACAAATATTAATCTGTCTGTCTCCTGCAGAGAAGTGTGAGTGCAAAGAGCAAGCCCTGGCCAACAGTAAACTCTTCTGCACCATGAATTATGCATACGGTAAGAATTTTCTGGATTTTTTTTTTAATTGCTAAATGCGTTTCTTTGTTTTCATTGTCTCATCTTGTCCTGTATGACAAGTAAAGGATCACCTGGGTCTAGGACGTATTTCTAGACCCGCGGTAAACCTACCTGAATGCAACATACATGAATACATTTTCAGAAAAAGGAAACCCAATCCCAAAGACAGTCAGACCTGACGCAAATAAACTCGGGGATAGTTAGACCTGATTTAATAATAATTTTATTAAACACTAAGAGTCTACAGCCATGCTAGCAGCTCTGTGAGGCTGTACTTAGGCACAGCTGAGCATTGAGCTAAAGCTAACGTCTAGATGCTAACACGCTCACAATGACAATGCTAATATGCTGATGTTTAGCGCTTATAATGTCTACCATGTTCACCATCTTAGTTTAGCCTGTTAGCATGCTAAGACTTGCTAATTAACACAAAGTACATCTGAGGATGGTGGGAATGGGATTAGTTTTGCAGGTGTTTGGTCATAAACCAAAGTGTTGGACAAATTTTGACCTGATGATGGCGCTAGATGAAAAATCAGATGATCAGGAGGAAGCCCTATTAACCTCAGTTCTTCAATTACATGGCTCCTCTGGTAGCTTGGAAGTTGAAAGAGTCTTACATCTTGGTTGAAGGTGCTCCTGAGTTTAACTCTTAGAGGAAATGTAGCTGTGTTGTAGCACCTTTCTTATAAAAACAAAATCGAATGCACATAAACTCTGACACCAACATGTACACTGAAGTTCTTATTACATCTTGTCTCTGTGCCTGACTCTTAGTACTGAAGGTGAAAGTGCTGTCAGCCCACGATAAGGGCTCCCACGCTGAGGTGGAGGTCAAAGTTCAGAAGGTGCTCAGTCAGAACACCAAGGTGAAGATACAGCGGGGTCGGGTCACTCTTTACCCCGAGTCCTGGACCGCACGGGGCTGCACCTGCCCCATCCTCAACCCAGGTCAGACAAACCTGTTTGAGTAACGTTTGCTAAAAACTACAGTGCCCAGCAGTTTAAGGAAATGACTTAGTCTTTTAAAAAACTTAAACTATATAATTGTTACCCATTTTTAAAGATTTATGCCTTCAGTGGGAAAGACGGAAAGTATTGAGAGACGGACTAACGTGCTGTTGGATTTGGTCTTTTCACTAACAAATATATAGAATATTGACACCTTTATTGATAATGTACGAGATGTCCTGCCAAATCTGGCAAAATACATCAGTTTTAAACACAATTTTGACAAACACATGCTAGCCAATCAGGAAAATAAGTATTTTCTGAAGCATTTGTATAAAGGTAACTAAGCTGCATAAGTGTCCCTGACCTTTGACGTCATTCCTCAGGTGTGGAGTACCTTGTGGCGGGCCACTCGGACCGTAAGCAGGGCCGCCTCCTGGTCAACATGAAGAGCTTCGTCAAGCCTTGGAGAGCCAGCTTGGGGCGCAAAGTCCTCACGCTACTCAAGAAAGACTGCAACTGGTAGACCGCTGGATGACAGACAGACACATGGACAGACAAGACTTTTTTTCCAATGCCGTGGATTTGTGTCTTCTTGTCCTCCAGATGTGGAATATTGAATCACACAGGTGTGCGAGCAGGTTTTGGGGGCTGAACTGAGATGACTGAAACCCCTTTATTTCTCTGCTGTTGTCCAATGAGAGCAAAACGCTAGCGCGGACTGCACCAGCTAAAAGCTTAATTTTATTAAGACATATCTGCACATTCCTATGTAGGATTTCTTTTGCAAGAAATTGAGGAATTCAGCGCTGTGGCCAAGTGCTCTTCTCTATTTTGAGTGATACCCCCTGGACCCATTGACATACATTAACACACACACACACACAAACTGAATCTCTTCCTCTCTGCAGCACTTTAGCCTAAGATGGACTGAGGGAATATGGACACACAAAGAGAGGAAGATTTAACACACACACACACTAAATGACCCCCTGACATGGACTGTGGATGGAGCAGGTCCATTCCCTATGTGCTCCTGGGCACACAGGCAGCAGTGTGTGTGTGTGTGTGTGTGTGTGTGTGTGCNCTTTAGCCTAAGATGGACTGAGGGAATATGGACACACAAAGAGAGGAAGATTTAACACACACACACACTAAATGACCCCCTGACATGGACTGTGGATGGAGCAGGTCCATTCCCTATGTGCTCCTGGGCACACAGGCAGCAGTGTGTGTGTGTGTGTGTGTGTGTGTGTGTGCATGTGAGACAGAGAGAGAGCGTGTGTGGTTGAATGCAGAGGTATATCACGAGCACAGTCCAGATTCAGTCCAGCTCTTTCTGTAGGTTTGTGTACACTTTCAGGATACAGCGTTATGTATATTGATTCATCTCATGTTACACTCCACTGCTAAATTCAGAAAATTCCTGTTATTCCTTCCTTTGTGCTCTTGTACAGTATTATTTGTATATATCTATAAAAATCTTATTGTTAATCTCAGTTTAATTGTTTTTGTATGTGGTAATATTAAAGGATAATTCCAGTTTATTTACAACTTTGGTCTTATTTTCACAGTTTTGACCATCATTTCTGTCGGCTGTGCTCGCTAAAGTAATCACTGAGATCTGGGAACAAAACAACATTTAACAAAGTCCAGTGGGGCAAGAAACACGAGTGGTTAGAGGATCAGACAGTTTAGCCAGATTACCGAAACCACGATATCTGAAGGTAAAACTGAATGTGAGCACACCCAAAATGTCAGTAATAATTGCTTACTGGACAGGAAAATTGTGTAATATGGTGAATTAGGTCTAAGTTGAACCAGGAAACTGTGATTGGAAACTCTCAAAGGACCAAGGTCATCAATAGGATACTTTTCAGTAGCCTTGGTAGCTTGTTTACCCATACCACCCTTAGAAAATTAGTAAAAAGAAACGATGTCCAAAACTACAAGAATTAGACCCAAGTTGTAATAAATTTATCCTTTAAAGGTTGCAGAAATCTCTCTTTGTCATTGAAACCTTGTTGTCAAGCAGAACTATTCCCAGACATGAACTCCAACTCTCAACAACAGTTGATATAACTGCCCAGGCCTTGAAATACTTCACATAAATTGGACAAAAATATCCTTATCACCCTGCTCTTTCTCACACACACACACACACACACACACACACACACACACCTCCTGTTACTCTCTCCGTGTCCCTTCAGATTAAGTCATCCATCACTCTCGCTCCCAAAACACTCTCCCCTACATTCACACAGCACCACAGAATGTAGACCATAACAGAGAGGCTGGGGCGAGCACACACACTCTGTTTGGGTTTAGGCGGCGTGCGTGTTTTTTACCGCCTCCTCGCCCACACGCTGTGACGTGGTTGGCCGAGAGGTGTGGACACATTCCTGGCGCGTCAAGCAGCGCTCCGCGGCAGGCCATGTTGAAGGTCATTCACCTGTCTGCCGGCCTCGCCTCCTCATCGAGAGGTGAGCGGGACTGGATGTTGTTTTTTTTTTTCACAGCCGTGGCCGGTACCCACGTTTCCTCGTTCACGGCCCATTCACAGATTTGTGGCAGAGGGGTCACTGCTCCTCCTAGTTTCTGCCAAGCTGTCTCCAGACAGCAGGGGAAGGGGTGAACGAGTGCATTCAGGAAGACTACTATTATACTAATATTAGGAGTATCAAGAAAAACAGCTGGCGGCGCTAATTCTCCAGTCAGGTGCCATTAAACCACTGCAGAAGGATAGGGTGCAACAAGATGATGTAATAAAAAGAGCATCAGTCAAACCTCAAACGATGGAAAACATTATGAAAATATGGCATTTATGTTTGTTTTATGTATTAATGTGAGGAAGGTTACAGTCTCCTCATCGCTTCACACAGATCTGGTGTTTTCGTCTCTTCAGTGGACATTTAAGTCACCGGCTTCATGTGTGTCGTGATTTATTTGCCAAGTCTGTTTCCATTTGCACTTCGTCGCATTTTCTTTTTATCAATACACCAACTTTTCCACCTCAGCCAAGTGTAAAACGTTTTTGCAATATTTTGACTTATATGAGTTGTTAACAGTTCCATCAAAGAGAGATTTCCACTCTTAACTTCTATTTGATATCTAAAGAGGTCAAATTATCCAGTATTTCACAAAAAAGCTTAAAGATTAGAGAAAAGTCCAAAAAACTGAAAACAAATTTGTGTATCAGAGCTTTGTTTTTTTCTTCTTTCCTCTCCCATTAATCATCTTGTGACATCTCAGATTTCTTTGGTGACCCTTTGGAGGGGGCCCGACCCCTATGTTGGGAACCACTGGATTAACTGTATATAAAGTAGTTCAAACTAGCTCCACCTCCACCAGCTACAACAGTAAAATGCTGCTCACACATGATGCATCAGTATTAATCTAATAATGTTATGTATTATATCAGTTTTCATTTTTACTTTTGATACTTTAATTTTTCTGATGATACTTTTACACAGATCTTGAATGCGGGACTTTTATATCATTATATTGGTACTTTTAAGTAAAGTACCTGAGTGCTTCTTCCACTAACTGCTCAGTGCAGATCTTCAGGTTAGTCGGGGAAGGAGGCGTTTTATGTGGTGGGAACTGGCCTTGAAGCGTAGACGCAACAGGGAGCCACAAACACATGAACTGCTGCAGCTGAACCATGGACCTCCACTCTCTCTCTCTCTCTCTCTCTCTCTCTCTCTCTCTCTCTCTCTCTCTCTCTCTTTCTCACTGTCTCACTGTCTCTCTCGCTCGCTCACTCATTGTCCCCAGATTGACTGGCCATTCTCAGCCTGTGATGGAGATGTCCTGTGGGGGGTTGCATCGTGTGGGAAACTAGTTGATGAATGAGGGTTTGGCATGCTTCCACAGATGCATAGTTTGCTCCAGTATAGCGTATGTGTATGTGTGTGTGTGTATTATTGTAGTAATGGCGAATGCATGCATGTGTGTGTACACGAGTGTGTGCGTGCCTGTATGAACACAATGCCCCACTTGTGTTGCTATAGAATGGAGTTATGGCCTTTGTCCTGTCAGCATTCTTGTGTTGCTATTGGTCTCGGAGTGCATGGCAGCTCCCGCAGGCTCGGGGACAATAACCCCCCCCCCCC
>LKNJ01004973.1:0-12192 GCA_002120245.1 Maccullochella peelii | reverse complement strand
CTGGCCTGCTATGGGTGTCACCCAGCACCCAAAGGTCCTGAGGAAGGAGGAAAATGAAGGCAGAAAATATAGAAAAGGGGGGATTTCTCCTCAGGAATATGGTCAGAGGAAGTGTGCGCTGGATAAGTGAGTCATGAGGTCAGTATTATCCCATCAGCTGTGATTCACTTACAGAGGAAATGAGAAGATTATGGCATAGGAAGCCAAACTGAAACTCCTTCACCTGAAAATATCCAGCTCTGTCCTCAGAAACCATCCACGCTCTTTGGTTTTTACTTAATTGCACACGAAAACACACACATGCATGCACACACGCATCAGGAATGTTTCTCTATACCTGAAGAGCATCGGAGCAAGCCAGAACAGGGAGGGCAATGTTGACATAGCAGAGCAATTGAGACGCTACTGCTGATTATTATACAGCCATGCAAACAAGGACCTGATGTCATCGAGTCATTATGAACAAACCAACGCATCAACGTGACAACAGACAAGACAGTTTGGGAGGTAAAACAGGCGCTCGTGACAAGTTGGGACTCTCTTTAAAAAACAGATTAAACACCAGAAGCTGTTGAGTAGCCAACGTTAACATTCAGCCTTACCAACCGGAGCAGGCCGGCTGCAGAAATTACAGGAGATGTGTTTGTTTACAGGCTGTAAAGCATTTCCCCTGGCTTCACCGGGCACCTGTGTTTTCACACGCCACAAAACCAACACCATATCCAGCTGCGTTAACACCACCATGAAACCACCGGAATGGCTTCCTTTCACTGAAATTATCAACCACCCTTCAGTGAAAACAGGTTGCAAAGCTGTGTGTTTCTCTGTGTGTGTTTATTAGTTTCTATTCTTATGAGGTCCAGGTGACAAACGCATTCAAAGCAGCTGCAGTTTTGTTGGTTCTCACTTTTGCAAAAGGCTAGTACGACATTAGGAGTTGAGTTTATGGTTTAGATATGCTATGTACTGATTTATTTACAATTATGTGTAAGATTCTCTTTCTTTTACTTTACCTCCCAAGCAAACAGTCCCATCTTTCTAATCAGATGCAACTGTTGATTAATTTATTTGTCTTGTTCAGTCATGCTAGCCAGTTTTTTTTTATTTATTCAAAATATAACATCGTTTTTGCTGCCCTAAACCTAACCTTGGGTGCCAGTGGAAAGAGCTACCCAACATCAACAACTGTTAAAGGAATAGTTCGGTATTTTGGGAAATATGCTTATTTGTTTTCTTGCTGAGAGTTAAATGAGAAGATCAACTCGCATTTCTGTACGGTAAATATGATGCTACTGCCAGTTTACCTTAGCTTAGCATAATGACTGCAAACAGGGGGAAACAGCTAGCCTGGCTCTGTCCAAAGGTAACAAAATCTGCCTACCAGCACCTCTAAAGCTCACTAATCAACACATAATCTCTCATTTCTTTAATCCTTACAAAAACCGAAATGTAAAAATGACAAGGGGGTTATGTGCCTGACTATTTCTTGGTTTTCTTTCCTCACAGTGATGTGAAAAACTCCAGAAAGCAAATAAGCATAGTTGCCAAAATGTCAAACTATTCCTTTAAATCTTAATAAACTGGCTATAGGTTTTGTCTTTATACAGTGAGACAGAACAGTAAAACAGTTTAATTATGTAAAAATGTCGACTTTTGACCACTACTGGGCGAGAAAACTTCTCATTACAGCGAGTAAATAACGCACTCAGCAGACACAGAACAACATTATCATCCCATACGAGTCATATTTCTGGCCACCTGATGAATGTAAGTCCAATATTCACTGGCATTGTATCTCTGTTTCAATTTCCACTAACTCCTGACAAAACATGTGTCTCTTTAGCTTGTAGCTAACATTATCTGTTTACTGTTTTTGTCCTGGGAAGGTAATGAACACTGGGTTTTATCGGCTTGTTTGCTGAACACAAGGCTTCATGAGAAAAGTGATACTGACGCATACCTTAAATACACAGTAAAACCAAAACAATGAGCTAAAAGAAGCACCGAAGCAAGGTCAAGCTGCAGCATTGAGTGATAAATCTCTAAACTAAAAAATATTGACTAATGCAGCTTTAAAAATAGAAGCTAGTGAATCATATCACATAAGGTCCTCAGAAGTATAGTAACAAAAAAAAGTGTGTGTTTATGAGAGAGAGAGAGAGAGAGAGAGAGAGAGAGAGAGAGAGAGAGAGTGCAGATGAAAAGAGGACAGGGAGGGAGAGAGGGAGGGCGAGTTAGCATGTGTGGACATGAAGACGGTAAAGGCCCGGGGACATGGAGGGAGAAAAACATTAGAGGTGATTCACAGGCATCACATGGCACATCAACACATACCTCTTTCTCTAAGTCACTCACAAACGCCCCTTAATCTCTCTCACACAAACCTCTGGTCCACTCGCATACACACACTGGCATAAAAACACACACCTATTACCACACTCCCTCTGTTCAGTGGGGGTTTAAGGAGGCTTGTATGGATCAGTTCCCCACTAATCAGTACATGAGAGGGATTCTTCACAATGCGTGTGTTGAGATTAAAAGTCCTCCTTCAGGCGCAATTTCCTGAATGAAAATCAGCTCCTTCCTTTATTCTCTCACAGAGATGTTTACCTCATGTGGAATTACTGTAATATTTATACAGGGATTCACAATGTGTTATAATAACAACACTTTATAAACTCTCTCTCGCTTCTTCTGTACACTGACACAATATTCTTCTACAATTAATCATAAAGTAATGATATTTTTCCCGTTATGGTTGCTAGAGTTGAGACTTTAACAGCAGTGTGGCTTACACACTGATAGGATCTACATAGTGAGTGCCACCAGCCCCCATTAACCAGCATGAAGCGCTACACCTGCATCCCACAGCAGCACACAAGACTTTAACATACCTCCTAAAAGTACAGCCGCGGGGCCAGAGGGCAAAAGATAATACACACACACTTGTTATCCATGAAAAGAAGGGGCTTTTCAAGATATTTTACTTAAGTAAAAGTAGCAGTACCCACCTGTAAAAATTCTTTATTGTAAGTAAATGTCTAACCAGCAAAATTTACCTTTGTATCAAAAGTAAAAGTACTTGTGTTATGCAGAATGGCCCCTTTCACACTGTTATTATATAATTTGATTATTATTATTGATGCATTAACGTGTTCTGTTAGGAGGATGTTGTAGCTGGTCAGGGTGGAGCAAGTTTCAACTATTTTATATAATTTGGGGTATTTTATTCTTTAACAATGCATCATTTTATAAGATGATCGTGTAAAATCTTAATGTGTGAAGTAACGAGTAACTATATCTGTAGAAGTATAAAGGAGGAGAAAATTAAAATAGTACAAGTACCTTAAAATCATACTAAGTACATAAGTAAATATACTTGGTCACTTTGGCAGAGTTACATGATCACATTATTTACCTGAGACAAACTATGAAGAGAGGTGTTTGCACTTAAATATTTAATACACACAGTGGAATAGTTTTTACCTCTGTTTTGTGTTTTAGTAATCTATGTACTATTGCTACTTCCAGTGGTGGAAAGTAAATAAGTACATTCACTCAAGTACTTTTCTGCTACTTTATACATCTGCTCCACATTTTAAAAGGAAATATTGTACTTTATGCTCCACTAGATTTGACAGCTGGAGTTACTTTGCAGAATAAAGATTTTGCAAACAAAACATATGATCAACACTCTGATAGAGGCCGTTCTGCATAGTGAGTACTTTTATTTTTGATGCTTTAAGTATATTTTGCTGATGATAATTCTGTACTTTTACGTAAGAAAACTTTTTAATAGAGGACTTTTACTTTCAATTTTACTTTGGGCTTTTACAAATCATTAATTAGCTTAGCTCATGATTTTGATTAATCTTATGGAGCTTTGATTATTTTTTTTTTACTGGTTAAATACTGGTTTGGCAGTAATATAGTTATAGTGTTAAAGTCACTGGGACAATACTTGAGTGTTAATGGTGCAACACTTCTCTCTAGTGGTATAAAATTGCACTACTTCTATTTCAACAGTGCAAAGCAGTTAAATTGTCCAGTCCCCCTTTGACTTTGATTATTTTTATGAAAAGTGAAATTGTGACAGAACACACAATAAACAACAGCTAACAGTACCACATGTAGGCCCACTAAAGTACCACAATGCAATAACTGAAAGGAATACTAAACACACACAAAAAACACTTAAACTATAATAAAACTAACATTTAACAGTCTGACATTAAACTGATAATTACCAAATGCAACTAAAACACTAGAATGACAGTATAATACGACTTTGAGTGTATAGAAATTGTTTTAATAGAAGAGAAGTGAACATCTTCACACTCACCGTCGTCAACAACAACAACAACAACAACAACAACAACGTCACGTATCGAGGACGCGCTCGAGCCAACACCACGCGACAGGGACTGACAAGATGGCGATCATTTTAGAAACAGAGGAGTTACTGCCGTGAAGGAGAGGCTAGGTATGCTGTTTTATTTTCACATGGAGTCATTCAGAATGAATGTGTAATAGTGTAGCCGATGGTACGTTTGTTCTTGTTTAAACACATCCAGCAGGTTGGTTTTAAAGCCGAGCCTGCCGCTGGGAGCTGACCTCCGGCTAACGCATGAACTTGTTGGGATTATCGCAGTTAGCCTGGCAGGCTAATGCTAGCTAGCATGCCAGACTGATGTTAGCAGGACAGCTAGGGCTCACTAATCTCTTGAGTAAATGCTATAAAAACGGTAGAGCTAACATAAGTGGCGCTTATTTATGTATGCTCTACTTGTATTTTAAGCTATTTTAGACTGTTATTCTCTAAGGTTTTTACAGTGGTTTAGATTTTCTTTCTGTATGATTTCAGTATGTTGTAATCGCAACTCTCCATAGATGTATCAATTACACGCTAGCTAACCTTAGCTGTAGAGGTAACGTTGCTTAAAAGTTGGGCTTTTCAACTACCCTTATCATGCGTCTCGTTTTGTTGTTCTGTCGTACAGTTTGTTGAAAGGTTAAACAAGCTGATAGTGTTTTGTTGTGACTTCTTTAACCTGCTTTAACGTGAGGCTGTGGGGTGTTCAGCCACTTCAGACCATGCAGTCATGCAGCCAAGGACAAACCAGGCAAAGCGCGCTAACTTGCTGATAAAACTTCGGTGACATTAGAAACTGTGGGGAAACTCTCCCTAAGAGTCTAAGCACTTTTTGCTATATTAGATGCCACTTCTTTCTACATATCAAGTTAATTGCTTTATTCATAAAGCTCTGTTACAACCGTAGCTCGGCAATTACTGTAACTTACAATGTGGATAATCCTTAGTGAGGTTCTGAGGTGGATATTAAAGTTACTGACTGGAGCGACAGCAAAGTGCCACGTTATTCTACATCTTTATTGCTCATCATGACACCACCTGGAGAATCAACCTGAAATGATTTAATGCTCTACGATTTAGTAATCTTAACAAGACTGTAGGTTAGTTATCAACTCAACAGGGTTTGTCTTGTATCCCGGACAGCAATGAGATTTTATTTATATCACAGCGGCTGCAGACACTCATGGCAGCACAATCTGATGAACACTTGCTGAATAAATACACCCACTCCCACAATATAACTGGTAAACAAACGCCTACTTTGACTTGATGCTTTGAGGTTGTTTTGCTTTTGAAAAGTGTTAAATGGAATTATGGGATAATATGGCATCTTTCCTGTGTCCAAGTCTCTCTATCACTTTCCCTCTCTGTTACCTAAGCCTTTTCCTACCAGTCGATTTTCTTCCACTCTTTCATTTCCCCAGCAAAGGTAGTCCTGTACCCAGACAAAGGTTGCACCACTTTCCAAGCCCAGTCCCCCTTTTGTTGGATAATCTTACTTCTTTGACCCCAGTGGGGGGGTTGATAGGGCTCAGCCCACTCATGATCCCCACTTTCTCAACTGAGGTACACCAACCCCCAGGGATGTGAAAGGAAGGCAGAGGAGGTTGAGTGGAGACTGATTGTTGGGTTTTGGATTGAGTTTAGTTGTTCTTCTGTCTTTAAACCAAAGTACAAACCATTATTCAGTCAGTGTTTTTGAACAACTCTCCTGCAGTTGGAAGCTTAAAAAACTGATATTTCATCAAGGAACTTCTGTACTGCTTAATAGCTGTTTATCACATTACACAGTTTTAATAGAGGAAAATATGTTCATATCCCTGTGAAGTCACCCTGGCTACTGTCACTGTGCCTGCTGCGTTTTTATTTCCTAGTTACTATCTCTGGAAAAGCTCCAAGGTTTGTCTTGTTGATGGTTTCACATCCAGGTTCAACAGCCCATGTTAACTGGCACACCTTTTTTCGCTTTTTTGGCGGATGTGCCTGGCAACACTCAGTGCAGTGATGTTTATCAACCAGTTATTTTACTGTTGGCCCATGTTTGTGTTAAGAAATGTTGAATCCTACTGGCAGTTTGCCACAGTTTACTGTGTGTAGCTATGGCCTCATAAAACAGTTATTGGAGGTTAGATGACTTTGAGATAATAATTTTATTGCGTGGCTTAATGTGTTTCCAGGAAATGAACATGATGTCATTATGATATAAATATACACAAATGTGCTTTTTTTAAACTATGTTTGGCCTGTAAGAGCAGATGGTCAAACAATATGAACACAATAAGGAAAATGTCATTTTTAATTAATTTGAACTTTTAGATCTAATTCACTCTGTTAAGAAGGACAAGTCCATTTTAATTGTCCTGTACCTGCTTTTTTATTCCATCTATTCATCTGCACTAACCAGATCTGTTCTCTCTCCTCTCTAGACACCACCATGCCCTGGGAGGGTCCCATTTCTCAGCTCACCATGGTCACCATGGTGATATGAAGCCAGTGTGAAGCGTTGACACACACACGCACACACACACACACAGACTCACACACAGACGGTCAGTTATTGACTGACACAGCCAGCCAGCCAGCTCGGCAGGCAGGTGTGTGTAATGGACAGGTGTAAGCATGTGGGGCGGCTGCGGCTGGCCCCAGACCACTCCATCCTCAACCCCCAGAAGTGGCACTGCGTGGACTGCAACACCACAGAGTCTATGTGGGCCTGCCTGGGCTGTGCTCACGTGGCGTGCGGGCGTTACATCGAGGAACATGCTCTGCAGCACTTCCAGCAGCAGCACCACCCGTTGGCTATGGAGGTTAATGAACTTTATGTTTTTTGTTACTTGTGTGACGACTATGTCCTGAATGATAACGCCACCGGAGACTTGAAGCTGCTTCGTAGTACGCTCAGCGCCATCCAGAGCCAGCGCTATGAGGTTACCACCCGCAGTGGGCGCACCCTCCGCTCTGCTAGCGCCGCCCCTGACGCCGTCATACCGTCTGGTGCCCGCGAGCTGCAGCTGAGGGACGAGGACAGGATGTTTACTGCACTCTGGCACCGCCGCAGGGCACTTATGGGACGTGTCTTCCGCTTCTGGTTTGGACTAACTGAATGCGGAAAGAAGAGGGAGGAAGAAGAGAGAAAGAGGGAGGAGGAAGAAGAGCAGAAAAGGGAGGCAAGGGAGAGGAGGCGGGCTCTAAAGAGGCAGCTACAGGAGGAGCTGGAGAATGCCCCTCTCAGGAAGAGTCGCCGGTTACGTTGGAAGAGCCAGAGAGTTGCAGATGCTGCTGTCACAACACCATCTCGGAGGGCACGCAACAAGACAAAAACCCCTGTGCCCCCGTCTCTCACCCGCAGGCCAAGGACTCGAAGCCCTGCCACTGCTACCCCCAAGAAAGCTGGACGGACGAAAAAAGTCCAACCAACCCCCAAACCCCGGAGCCGTTCTTCTACCACCAAATCTAAGTCTAAAACGCCCTCAGCGACTCCCCGTTCTGCCCAAACACCTGTTCGCCGCAAGCAGAGTACCAAACAGGGTGGCTCCCCTTTCAAACGGCGTCCGACAGTCACTCCTGGAGTGACGGGCCTGAGGAATTTAGGCAACACCTGTTATATGAACTCCATCCTGCAGGTGCTGAGCCACCTGCATGTCTTCAGGGAGTGCTTTCTGCGCCTGGATTTGACCCAGGCACTGGAGCTACTGGCATCCGCCGTCCACGGCCAACTGGCAGGGAAGGCCTTGTCCCAGTTCCCCCTGACCCAAAGGAAGGGACTCCAGACCAGCTCAGGCTCTGGGGCAGGGCTGAGCGGTGGGGCCTCACGGACCCGCAGCATGGAGCTGATACAACCCAAAGAGCCCAGCTCGAAGCACATCTCTCTCTGCCACGAGCTGCACACCTTGTTCCAGGTTATGTGGTCTGGCAAGTGGGCGCTGGTATCGCCTTTTGCCATGCTCCACTCTGTGTGGCAGCTGATCCCAGCCTTCAGGGGCTACGCTCAGCAGGATGCTCAGGAGTTCCTGTGTGAGTTGCTGGACAAGGTGCAGCACGAGCTGGAGAGCACAGGAAAGCACACAACCACCGCAGGAGTCCCACAGAAACGACTCATCAAGCAGGTGCTCAGTGTGGTCAACACCATCTTTCATGGCCAGCTCCTCAGCCAGGTACGACACACACACACCTGCAGTCACCTTCACGTAATCATTGACTAATCCAGCAGTGGTCATAAGCTTCATCTGACTCACTCATCATGATGCCTGCACACATGCACCCACTCAGATCCGCCCACACACTCTGGTTGCACTGATAATTCAACAGCCATCATCAGCTCTGACTCAACTGTATCATTAATTCATAAATGCGATTAAATTGGCCATGATGGATTAATCTATCACTTTAAATCTTCAAGTGGAGGTTAAGCTTCCAGCACTGACATGAGTCTAAAGTTTTTAGTGTATTTTTAAGGAGTTGTATTGATTTCATGTTTTTGGTAATGGTTTTATATGTAAACTCTCTGGTTTCAGATTGTCCAGTGTGAGGACTTGTTGCTTTTCTTTGTCATTTATCATATTAATTACCTTTTGGCTTTGGACCGTTGGTCGGATAAAACAAGACATTTGAAGGCGTCACCTTTTGTTGAGTTTTGGAAAGTTGCTTTTTTTTCTCATGGACTAAACGATGAATTGATAATGGAAGAAAATGTTTCTTACAATTATTATAGTGTAAATATTATTAAGAATTCTAATTAATTGTACCTGTGCTCCTTGAGTTGCAAATTAGGTGGTGTTTTTTCATCTATCTACCAAAAGTGCTTAACAGCCCTTAAAATCAAAGCACCTTTTTAGGTGTAAGCACGCCACCTGTATTTTCCTCCTCTGTGACGTGTCAAATTGAAAGTGTGATATCACATGAATTGTTCCACTTTACATTTTCTCAAGAATAAGTAAAATTAATCACTTCTTAATGTAGAAATTCACCTTTTTGTTTTTTTTATGTGCTTTGAGTGCGATTGTGAGACCTGGTTTAGCACTTACAGACATTTGAGCAACCTCAACCTTGCGCTTAACCAAAGTCCAGCATCACTTCAAGTAGCTGATGGAGGACAGACGTAGGGAGTGTAGAGAGTTGGTGTGAGGACAAGAGATTAGCGTCTACTTGTGGAGGCTGAGCACACACTGTGACACCTGCTCTTGCTGAATAGAGGGCTGTGTGTCTGTAAGGGGGTTTTGGGGGTATCTCGGCCCTGTGGCTATTAAATACAGCTCTGACTTGGACTGTCTTTGCACTCTCTGACAATGGCAGTGATCTGATGATCTATACTAAACTGTCGGTTGAAGTTTGTACTGTATATGAAAATTAAAGCCGCTTTGTATTTTAGTTTTTATAGTTTTGAGACCGTATAAAGAGACAGGACACAATTACAAGTAAGGTTAGGATAATATTGGATTATATGTATAATATACCAGTACAGCCATCATGATTACACCTCACTCTCCCATGTGCAGGTGACGTGCCTGGCCTGTGGCCATCGCTCCAACACTGTGGAGCCTTTCTGGGATCTGTCTCTGGAGTTCCCTGAGCGGTACCACAGTAATAGCAGGGAGTCGGCTGCTCAGGCTTCATGCCATTTGACGGAAATGCTAGCCAAGTTCACAGAGACTGAAGCACTGGAGGGAAACATCTACGCCTGTGACCACTGTAACTGTGAGTTAAATAATGTCAACACACACATTAACACATTTACACCTGGCATTAATATGAATCTTAAATCCAGACTGTGGCTAGGTCTGTCTTTTCTGTTCCCTCCCCAATTCCAGTTGTTGTATTAAGATAAGCAGTAAAATAAGGTGTGTCAGATTAAGTAGCTACAGCTTTCAATGTGTCAGATTCATATTTAACCAACATTTAGGTAAATATAAGTATCAGATCAGACGTTGTGCAACAGTAATATCTTCATGTAAAAGGGACTCTTTGCTGATCTAGGCAGCTTGAATAGCTGTTGGTCACAAGAATGCAGAAAAGCTGAGGCGACACTCGGTGGAGTAACATTTGTGTTGAGTGTTAACTCACTCCTCTTGTTTGCAGCTGCTCGACGGCGGACCTCCTCCAAACCAGTCCTCCTGACCGAAGCACAAAAACAGCTGATGGTCCACAAACTGCCTCAGGTCCTGCGGCTTCACCTCAAACGCTTCAGGTATGATGATGATACACCGGGGTCAGTAGTCAGTCTTTATTTATAACCTGCAAGGGCAATTGTACACAGCAGCTCACTACCCAGGTCAGCAAATAAAACAGACATTTGGAGGCTGTTTTTTTAAGATGAAAATTGATGCTGGATGAGAAAAGCCTGACTTCTAGCAGCAACCATGTTATTAACTGAAAACATAACATACATTGTGGCATTCATTCTTTATATGTTTGTTTTATTTGTCCCTAATACTTCTCCCTTGCACTCCCTCAGTGACAGTCAGAGATCAGCAAGTCTGTTCCCAAATATTATTGCCAAATAGCTTTTATCAACTGAAAGATGACATGAAATGAATTTTCCAGTTGGAAAAGTACAGCGTAAGGAGAAGAAATATTTAAAATGTTATTACATAAAAAAGCAAATAGTACCAATTAAATGCTCATATAAAATGGTGTCATCAGTTATTTTCATGCTCTGACTAGAGTTTAAAGATTGAAGGTTACACAAAAAATCCCCCATGAGCTCAGAAAAGTCTCTAAACTTCGACTCTTTTAGTCCATGAAAAGTTTACAATGTGTAGACGTTTGTAAATTTGCACACAATAATGATGCAATGTTTGCAGATGGTTTTGTGACACTTACTTGTAGCTCATTGGCTGACTGGCTTTCTTGTCTTGTGATTGGTCCTCAGGTGGTCTGGGCGGAACCACCGGGAGAAGATCGGAGTCCACGTCAGCTTTGACCAGCTTCTCAACATGGAGCCCTACTGCTGCCGAGAGCCCTCGCCCAAAGTCGTGCCCTGCTCCAGTCCCAGCAGCCCCAGCTCTGCAGGCTCGCCCCGCCCCAAGCACTTCCTGTACGACCTCTCTGCTGTGGTGATGCATCATGGGAAGGGCTTCGGTTCTGGCCACTACACCTCCTACTGCTACAACACAGAAGGAGGTGAGTAAAGAGCACAGCGGGATTTAACTGCAATGGGTTTCTAAAGACCTGTACTTTTGTTTTATTTACTATACTATAATTAATGTTCACAAAATTATCTCAATTAATTCATCCTGAAAGACATTTATGTGCCAAAGATGCTCAGTATAAATGTAAAAATAAATATATACATAGCATTAAACATGTATTTACACACTGAAACAACAGTAGCCTTCTGACTTTGGCATGCCTTATGTTCCCAAAGCTTATTACTCCAAATACTGAAGGTCTTTAGTCAGACCTGAAAGCATAGTTATTGTCAACCCAAGTTAAATGTTATCTTTTATGGCGTGACCATAAATTACAACTAAATCATGTTTACTGCTGGGCTAATCCCACTCCCTGGTCTGTCCCTAGCCAGAACGTCACACCTGTTTGCCCCAATAACTTTTCATATTCGCACACTCCAATTTTCACTTGTTACCTGGAGTGCTCTGAAAGCACTCCAGGTAACAGAAACCCGGATACTGTGGTATCTAAACACCATATCCAGGTTTCTGAACATTCGTTGTTGGTACAGAAATGAGTGGCTGAGATGTACACACATCTCCTGGATACTGTCAGAATCACACGATACAGGGATTTGAATAACAAGTTGTCTGTTACATGTCATATCCTGAATAGGATCAAAACCAGGATACTAGTGTAAACGCAAAGAAAAA
>LKNJ01004972.1:0-27331 GCA_002120245.1 Maccullochella peelii | reverse complement strand
TTGAAGGACTTTCTGATGCTTGGAGGCAGACAGTTCAAAAGCTGTAAAAGATATCAAAAAGTTGAATACAAGTCTAATAGTGAACATCTTGTGACCTGTTTAAAGTTGAAATGGAGTCTGTAGCTAAAAGTATGCAAAAGCAGAAGCATTTCAAATTAGAGCAAGTTAAAGAGGGTTCTCCATTGACTTACATTGTAAAAGTTTTTTTTAAAAAGCTTAATATTTTAAAATGTATAAAATGTATAAAAAAGTTAAATACAAGCACACATGTCCTTAAAGAGCTGAACATTTTGATAGTTGAATGGTTTCTGTAGCTGAAAGTATGCTGAAGTAGTAGGCCAGCGAAAAACGTACGGAAGTAGAATAAGAAGAAGAAAAAGAAAAAGAAAGAACAGGATAACAATAGTGTGAATGTTGAATCAGCATTCCCACTAAATATTAGATTTATGGAGCCAGGTGTTCATACAAGTAAGTGGGCAGCTAACATCCTTGTACATTATACTCCTGAACTACAATTTTTCCATCATAAGTTGTTTAAAAACTTTCACCCAACTCTTTTCCTTCTCTTAATGAGGAAAGCTTAAACAAACTGGATTCAGCTGGGCTGAATGTACATCATGCAGATGTAAATGTAATACATCTTCCCAACTTGGACAACTTTTTCATTCCATCTTCCAAGTTGGATTTGGTAGTTAGGAACTGGCTGATGGATTTTCTAATTAATGAGTAAGGCTGGCTCACTAGGCCTGGACCTCTCATTGTGTTTGGCTCCAAGTCAGCTTATTACTACTCCAAGTGATGCAAATGCTGCTTAACTCCTAATCTGAGTTGCAGTAAAATAAGCTCCATTGGGTAAATCCATGGCTCTTATTTATATTGTCAAGAGGAAGGTTACATAAGCTTCTCTGGTAATGAGAGGTGTTTCCTGACATGATGTAACCCTGGTCATTATAATGAAGGGAAAGCAAATATCCGCTGCCAAAATAATTAGGAAACAGCAGCACTGGTAAAGATTAGTTGAACCTGTAAGCTTTTTTCTCTTGAAGCCAATCTAGCAGACCTGAATCCATTCAGGAAATCAAAGGGGGAAATCCTTGCCTCTAAGCATACATCAGTCTACAAAGCTTAGCTGTAGTTCTGCAGTAAACACAAAACAGTCTACAGTCTGCATTATTCAATATCATACATCAAAGGCAGTCAAAACACACACTTTAATGTACAAATGTTCTGATTTTTTTCAAATGGCCCCATCAGCTTCGTTATCTCACAAAACACACAGCTTCCACTGCTGACTTTTTGCAACATCAACTTTTTCAACTGGTACAGCTGCGCAATAAAGCATATCATTACCACGACATACAACAAGGCCATCTTGAAACACCTTCCCCAAGACACACAATACTTTAAAAGTCAGAGGTAAGCTTAAAAAAAGACAAGTAAATGGAAAACAGGAGTGACAGATGAGGAAATAGAAAGTTTTGTGTGGGAAAGGAGGGAAGTGGAGGTGTGAAGTGTAGAAAACAGAGTCACACCCTGCTGGAGGGGTATGCCCATAGACGGGAGGCTGCTGCACTCCAGAAGGCTGAGTGGCTGAAGCCGACGAGAGATTGAATTGGCCCAGTGTCACCCTCCATATACCAACCAGTGAACTGGGAGTAATGGGTGAGAAATAGAAGGAGGGAAGGTGGAAGGAGAGCAAGAAAGAGAGGTAGAGAGAGGAGGGAGGGCCGCCAAGTGTCACCCTAATTTTCTGACTAGTGAGGTGGGAATAATGGAAGGGAGGATAGAGCCAGCTCTGAGGGGTGATGGGTTGAGAGAGGTTGGGTGGAGGTAGCGAAGGGGGCAGGATGATAGAGAGCTGGCTATGATTGCTTCGCACCGGGGTTGGTTTTCCACACTCCCATGATCACAGCAGCCTTTTCACCTCAAACCCCCAGCCTGCCATCACATCCACACACACTGATGTGATGTGGCCATGGAGAAGGAAGAAAGAAAAAAAAACAAAGATTAGGTCAGTTCTAACAGTCCACTTGGAGATAGAGAAATGCACAGACGAGGAGAAGAGAGGAGTTTGGTGCTGTTGAGGCAATCAGTGTTAGAGGGCATGTGGGGTTACGGGATTGGATAATCGATAAGGCTGAACCTGCAGCTTTGGGAACTTGAACCCATATTCATCCCCTGGCCACCTCAGCTTAAATGACTTATCTTCAAAGACAAGAGACTATTAGATTTACTGTCAACAGAGCAACTCGAAAGATTAATATCACTCTATCAGCCGCTGTGGCAAAGTTCCCTTAGAAAGAAAGGCGTTTGTGTAACAGGTCCAGGCAGGAAACTAATGTTACAGAAAAACAGGATTGCTCAGTAATCTTGGAGTATAAAAACACTTCAAGCTTACTAATGGTTTGGCCTGGCTAATGGTGCCAGCCTGTCTCATGTTCGTGATGTACAGTACTCAACACTCATTGGCTTTGGAGCATGAAGATGGCAGAGAAGAAGAAGGGGGCACTTTGAGGTGTCAAACTGAAAAAGGCGCAAAGAGCTTGAATCTTGTTTTATCATCTCTCCTCTTTGGTCTTTGTATTTTTCTAAAGGTTGCAGCATCTTAAAGTTCACTCATCTTTTACTGTTCACACCAGAGTGTTTGCAAGCTTTTTCTAATGACTCTGTAACAGTATGACAGTCAGCTGGTCCTGTGCAATTACTGTTTCAAAAGCGGAGTTAAAATGTTTTTAAAATACTGCCAAAAATCATTTTAATAATCTCAGATGATCCCTGTTATTGCCAAAAACAGTTATTAAAACATCTGGTTATTGCCAGTGATGTTGAGTTTTGGAGTGAGGTTTCTCGTGTGGCTCCTGTCATGTGGATAACTGGCTGCTGTGTCGACTGAATTGATGATAGTGCAGCTTGGACACTGGTTGACAGGTCTAATTTCAGCAGTGGACTGAGATATTGACAAATGCACGCGAGCAGATGGAAGCAATTACCGATATTAGTCCATTCTCCTCCGTCTGCTCTGTCTTAGTAAACATTTGTGTTGCTGGTGGCAGCAGGGATAGAGTGGGAAAGAAATCAGACAGACTCAACATTACAGCCAGAAACACCCCAAACACTACAGATGGAGAATGAAGATACAAGTCTGAGGCTGTCAAAAGGTTTCACAACAAAGAGTTTAGTACCTTCAAACTAAGACAAGGTGTGCAAGGTTGCTGGAGTCAAATCAAGTGTGTGAGGTTTTTAATATGTGATAGTTACCAAACTGCTTCTCTGAAACCTCCTCCCCAACTGCAACTCCCCCCCCCTTACCACCTGATAAATCAGCGGCACAGTACAGGGTCTAGACACATCCTGTTATGCTAAACATTGCCATTGATCTTAGGCAACCCTGCCTCTCCCCACACACACACACACACACACACACACACACACACACACACACACACTCTGCATGCTCCGAAGTCTCTCCTTTATGGGCTCCACAAATCTTCTACCCCATTTCAACTCCTAATCAATAACAACCATGCAGTTCCTTCTAAACTGCACATTTGCTCTCCGGGCTCCAGCACCATATGCTCTCACCGAAACACGAATTACCAGAGCTGTGTGAGCCTATACAATACAGCAAATTGATTATCTGGTTGAGAAATACATTTAATTTATTATTACTTTATTGTCTGCTTACATGTTCAACACGTTCCTCCTGTTGATAATGGATTATAACAGGTACGACAGGTACGATTCCTAAAATCCCTCTGCTGCATAAACATGGAAACATGTCTAAGCTACAGGAAGAGGAAATGGTCGTCAGACTGTAATTGATTTGGCTCAACACTGTGACAGACGTACACTTTACTGCTCTTCCTTGTTCTCTTCCAAGTCATGAACTATACAACAAGTAGTATGTAACAAAATTAAAGTTTCCATTTGTAAATAGCACAGTTGTTGCACATTTGTAGCTACTGTGCAATGGTACAGTGTATTTTTACACATTTTTAACATGACCATTGGTATGTGTTTGTCCTTACTGACAAAACTGAAGCAATTAATAATTTGAATGACATTAGTAAGACCTAATAAATAAGACCTGCGTAATGTGGGTTTGACGAGAGAAACGATGTCACCAAGTCACTTGCAAGAGTGCAGGCATTTGTTATATTCTGGTATGTTAATATTTTACCATCGCCAATCATAAATACTTCTTAGTTTTGCCATCACCCTCTCTGAAATTAATTATTATTCAAAGTAATTATTCAGCACTTTATCACATCTGGACCCCTAACTGTCTTTCATGCTAATCATCTTCTCGGGTTGACATAGACATGCTCTTAAATGCAGTAGCTACACACAAATAATGGCAAAATTTACTTTACCTCCCATGCATTAGTGCAATGAAACAGAAAATGAAAATCATGAGTAATATATGCAATGCATCTCAACTCATATACAATACATTGTAGGATAAAATTGTATAAATAAAATAATAAAATGACTAATATTCTGCTGTTTAGTACAGAGTCAAACTATGATCATATCTAAAAAAATAAATAAATCATTCATCAATCATTGTCAAAGGAATCAGTGTTTCTGTGAGCTGCTCCGGTGGGGCAGCAGACAAAGGGCAGCCCTCTATCATCGTCAGCCACCTGTGGGCTTCTGTCCCTGGCTCAGTCTCACTCCCCATTCCCACCATGTTAGCCTGTCTATAATGGACAGGAGCCCATCAGCTGGGCTCAGCGCTGGCCGGTCTCTGTGGACCGACTGCTGCATCGTTCACAAAGAATAATCCTGCCAGGCACACTCACACAGATATTAACACAAATACCCCCCACCCCCACCCAAAAACAAGACACACCATACGTGAACAAAGCCGTGCACGTTTTCACAGCTTCTCCAGCACCAACATTATGAATATGAATAGCCCTCTGGTGCCCGGATTTTAGCAGCCTGTGCCATTCTGTGCTGCGTTCAAGCCCTCAAGATGTCAACACAGAGACAGAAGGGCAAACTGAGAAAGAAATCTGACAACACAGTGTGGGCCTGTAAGCGGCTATAGGCATTATCCAGTGATCGGGGGCTAAAAAAAAAAAAAAGCTTGTTCTAGCATTGTCCCAATGCGCTTTATTTAGCAGAGAAAATCTGAACAGAGCACAGTGACTTACACCGGTTGTACAGGCAATAAATGTCCATGTGGCGAACTCAAAGTTTGCATTTCAAGGGGCTGACTTGTCAGGAGACTTGTGACAACAGCTTGCTGAGAGGGTACAGATTGTAGAGGGGTAGAAACGATGGCAGGAAGATCGTCCTCTAATCCAATTCAGCGGCAGCCATTTGAATAATTGATGTGGGGACATAAATTGGTCCATTCCAGATGTCCCCTGCTCCCTTAATCAATACTGATTCCCTTAATCAATGGTTGGCTGGTCAGCCCAAGGCTTTGGCTGTTCTCCCCCCACACAGCCACGATGCAGCCAAAGCTTCCCACAGTCCGAGTCACAGGTGGTTGGCTGCAAAGTGGCTGTTTGTGATGATATGCTCAGGGTAATTGAGGCTCTTACCCGGCGGGGATGGGGTGTGAGAATGGCAGTGGGGACTGCAGATTGGTCTGGTGTCTAGAGGAGGCACATGGCTTCCACTGGGAAATAACTGCAGAGGGATTCCAAGACTGCCTTGAAAGAAAACTTTCATCCTGTACAGGCTGACTTGAGTCATTAAAAGACAGAAGAACATGGAAGGACTGTTGGATGGTAGCTAGCTAAGGTGATAGTCAACTGTTTTGGAGATGGGGAAGGGCATGGAGAGACTCTCATATTGGTTCATGCTGCATGAATAACCTGAACCTGCTCATTTCCATGCTAATAATCTTCAACTGTAAATGTGGAGTACACACACACACACGGGCAGATAATGGTGGGCAGAGGGAGTCGTGTGCCTGGATGCCAAGACAGAGCGGAGCACAGCAGTGTGTGACAGCTGGGTGGCACAGCTGGGGGAGACAGATAACCCTCAGTCTGCAGGAGCTGACAAAACAGCCACATCCCTCCTCAGAAGACTGAACATAACTTCACCTGGCTCTGCTCTCTCTTCCTCCCTCTGTACCCGTCACTCTTGTTGTCCCTCTAAATGCCTCTCTCTTTTCAAGCCGCCTCTCATTTTCTACCTTCACAATCCCTGTGCCCGTTACATCCCTCAGCCTTTCAACGTCCTCTTCATATCCGCCTCTTTTCCAAATGTAGCCCGTGGCTGACAGGACACCGTCAGAGTACACCTGGCCAGAGTGGTCCTGAGGCTGTCAGCGGGACATTGCAGTAATCCATCAATGTTCCCGCTTTTTTTGGGGGGGGGACCAAAAACACATCTCTGTCTGCCCCACCAGCCATCAACGTGTGGAAAGTACAGGAAGTACATTTGTTAAAGAACAGAACAAAGAGTGCTGATCAAGTGATTTCACCATGCTTTAGCCAACTGAGCAAACATGCTGCTGATCAGGAACATTACTAAACATCAAAGCTGTATTCATTGATTTTTGGGCACTAGGGAGTAGAAAAACATCAAAGCCCCAGACATACTATCGCATTATAAAGCTGTAATGGATAATTTGTTAGAAAACAAATACCTACTTACACATCCATCAGAGCAATATTTGGAGTCATGTTTATGACCTACTGATAAATATAAATCCCATTTTTCACTCTCCTTTTAGCTCTGTGAAAAATGTCTAGGTCTTCACCCTGCTAGATATTCAATGTTCTTCACCGGCTAGTTGCTAACTTTGTCTGTCTGCCATTTGGTGCTGTGTATGTAGCATTCAGTGGGTTTATCAGAGCTTGTTTGCAGATAATGGCTGCCAATAGGGATTGATGAGATGGGCTGAGACTCAACCAGTAAATGTGCCATAAAACCAAAACAATGTGTTAAAATGGAAATATGTAAATATTAAAATTAGAGTCACTATTGCAGTGAACATCTACCAAATAATGCCATTATTGTGGCTTGCAGATAATATCCCATCATACTACCTGTTGAAGGCAGTCAGAAACAGTTTGTTAGTACTATCATGGGCTGTTGAACAGCTGCTTGATAATACTACCTTCCTCTAGCCTAATGTAAACCAAAGTGGGTAAGCCGCTTGGTTGTATACGTGTTGGTTTGAGACAGACTCATGACAATATGTAAGCATGTGTTGTTACAGCAGTTGCATGCTTGTCTACGATTTATGCAGTGTTTAATAATCTCCTCTCTTAAACGTGGCCCTTGGCTCTGGAGCTCTGCTTGGAGCTGCCTGGCTCTTTGACAGCATCCTTGGAGGGAGGTGTCGCCATAATCGATTTACACAGCAATCACAGATCTGCACACAGCGACCTTCAACAAGTCCTTGAACACAATCTCTCTCCGCCGATCAAAAGCCATCAGCAGAAAGTGATTAATGAATTGGTTGTTTATGTGTGCATTTAAAGTCACAATTTGTCAATAGCTTTGCTGCAGCAGTGATTATTACACTTGGATAAAAAGAGGCTACATTATGTTGGGCTGTCTTTACCAGCAAATGTCACCTAAATGACGAGTGAATCACACTGAACTTTGTAAAACAGAGCGGGAACACACACACACACATGCACACACACACACAGAGGAAGAGAGAGGCACAGTGAAGGGAGGTTGTTTCTTTTGAAGTTATTAAACATTTAAGATTGAAACCAAGTCCCTTTTATAAAAGGCAGCTGCAGCAATAAAAACCTGAGCTGTCTGAACCACCAACTGCACCAACCTTTAGTAGAGCCCCATTAGTTGTGACTGCAGAAGAAAAGCTGTCAACTTCATACTGGTATTTCCTCACATTTCTGTGCTACATAAATCCCTATAATAATCTGTCGTTCATTTTACTGGCTACCCGCAGGAAAAAAAAAAAGACTGGGTAAAGGCTTGCTGTATTCTGTCAAGGAGGAGATATGGCGGAGCGAGACACTTGTTGTGAGACGCTCGCTCACTGTCAGTATCCATCTGTTTACCTCGCTGCCAAAATGGTGGTGGTGATGGAAAACAAGCGTTCTCTTCAAAGGCCATTAAAAATGAATGAGAAGAACGAACAGATCACACAGGGCTTTCCAAAACACTCAGGCCATTTTATGCCTCAGGTTGAGAGATCACCACTCACAGTGTAAAATATCTCACCATAACAAGATAATATCAAGTCCCCCGCTGCTCCAAGACAGAAACACAGACACAGCTAATGAGCCAAGCAATTAACTTCCAAACGTGCAACAAAACTTTGTCACCGGGGAGATAAACAGACCTGCTGTCTGTGTGCGAGGAAATATAAATGATTGCAAGCCTGTTTTAATCAGTCTGAAGAGGGGAAAGCAAGGGGGAGGACAAGGTTTTGGGACTCAATCTGCTAATCGATCATCTTGACACAGGTGTTGACAACCTGTCATCAGGAGGTGACAGTGTCCAACAGCTCGTCACAGGAGTGTATGTGACAGATCTGGTGTTGGGTTTGACTCTTAATGGGCTCTGGGGTCACACCGCAGCCAGCCAGAGTGTCATATAGGGGTCCAGAGGTCACAGTCTGGTCTACCAAACACACACTGCCCCAATGGTAACCAGGGACATCATTGTCAGTGGGCAGGGGGAAGGTGTGTGTGTGTGTGTGTGTGTGTGTGTGTGTGTGTGTGGGGGGGGGGGGGTATGTGTGTGTGTCGTGGCAGTGTGCAGATGGAGGGGGCTGCCTGTAAGGAAAAAGAACAGATTGACGGAGCGGAGAGGGAAATGCACTTTTCAAATGTCACCTTGCCTTGCCACCCTTTACGCTGAGAGAAAGAACAGTGTGAAATAGAGCACCAGGAGAAAATAGCTTGAGAAGAGAAGAAAGAACACGACTCTTCTCACTTTTAGAACTTCATGGCACGTACTAAGTGCAAAAGAAAACTAATTCTCTGCTATGCTAGTGTGGTTTTAACACCTTGTACAGTATTTCAAGCTACAGACACTTTTAAACTTCACAACATCCTGTTTTTCCCCTCATTCTTCAACATATCATAATATATACAATACAGTCATTTGCAGGTCTAAAGAAGTCTAGACTTCTAGGTTAAACTTTTGGACACCTAGGTGACAGATGGTATGTTAAAATGCTGTTTTAACAGTTAACATGAGTCATTATAGTTAAATGTTGCTGAAACAGTGGCTACATTTTTTATAAACATTCAACAAACTTTCCCTTTTCAACCAGCTCAATTTTAACATTGGTCTACAATGCTTACTGAGAATCCTTTAATAGTGTTGCTTAAATCTAAACCCATTAGAAAGTAGTGAATGTAGATAAAGATAGATTAGCTAGGGGGTGACTCCTAGGGTTTATTTCTTAAATCTTTTACGAACAAAACTGAAATGGCAAAAGGCTGACACACCATCAAAAACAATTGCTCAAAATCATTGCTATAATTAGCTTCATTGGGTTTGTTGGTAGAAAAATGGCCTCATCCATGCTTACACATTCCCCTGTCATCTGAAAGCCTTCAGCAAAGCGTAACTAACATATTTGTAATGAGACACATTTTGGCCAGTAAGTTAAAATGCTGATTTTACTCACTGCATCCCCATTGAAACAATTCATTCTTTTGGAAACTCCCTCAAGAAATAAATGATGAAAGATAAATGGTTTAATTCTGTAACTATATCTGACTAAATTCCAGTCATGTCTCCCTCCGTCCTAACCCTTCCCTCCACCCAGGCACTACAACCTGTCGGCACACTTGTTAAATGATGGTGATAGGCATTTTCAAGTGATTCATACCTTACTTTGTTTATGTGCCTTGTTTTGAAAGTTATTCACCCCCCAACCAAAAAGGTTTCAGCCATTTGTTCCAGTGTTGATTTTTTTAAGTTACTACATAATGTTAGAGTAACTATCCTATCTTTAGAACACGATTTTACTTGTACATACAATTCAGCAACATTTCAGCAAGGCAGCAGTACTTCTGATCTTTCCAGCCCTGGATACAGCTAACATTAGGTCAAATAGTTACAAATAAGAGTTTTGGGTGTAGTTATGCACACATAAGTAGTATTCACATCCTCCTACTTTCCACTTTTCCTAATTTAATTTATGTAGTTCATATCTCCACCATTTACTAGTGTCTTTTTCTATGCATCTCTTTCATACATACACACATAAAACAAAGAAAAGAAATTTCCAATACATTTTAAAGAGACAAAAAAGCTCCCCTCTATACGGTGGCCCTGAAGGTCAAAACACAACGACATTACACCAAACACAACAACAATTCACAAATCGAGTCGAGCTGAGACGGGCCAGATCACACCACTGGAACTTTTCCCTGCAACGTTCTAAAACAGTTTCTCCGGTTGATCCAATCTTGCACCGCATTGAATCAACTCTGAATTGACTTGGGTTCAGTCCAAACACAAACAAGAAGAGTTGTCCCTCCCTTTCCGCAATCTGTAATGTTGCTGTGTTTTGTGAAATGTCGTGTTTTGTGAAATGTCGTGTTTTCTGTAATGTCGTCATGTTTTCTTTAATGTCGTCGTGTTTTCTGTAATGTCGTCGTGTTTTCTTTAATGTCGTCGTGTTTTGTGAAATGCCATTGTGTTTGTGTAATGTCGTGTTTTGTGAAATGTCCTGTTTTGACCTTCAGGGCCACCATACCTCTAAGGCATAGGTTCAAGAATATAAAGAATAAAAATGATTCACAGAATCTAAAGCTACAACTGACCTTCAAGGTACAGCTGAAAAGCTTTCATACTCTAGACTAAGTAGTGCACATACTAATGGTACCATAGTAGCTAAAAGGATCTGAATGTCACATCGGTGGCACAATAGAATCTCTGTGCTACAGTAGAGCGCAACACAATACTGAGAGAAAAGTTAGTTATTTAGTGGCCAGATCAGGCACCAAATCTCAAATCACTCATACAGCGTGAAGCATATGACTAATTGTGTAACTAATGAATTCAAAAAGTTCACTGCTGCCAAAAATCAATGACGACCATAATTTGAATTTGTCATTACGCACACAGATATAGCTCCCTAGCAAAAGCCATACTATATATATTGTTGAGAGACTCAAACTCAAGATGTTCAGTAGAACTGGCTGGTGAAGGAGACTCACACGCACCGTTTAAAAAGTATATCGCTGATCCCAGCTGAGCGCTGCAGTATAATGTGTGATCTATCTGCTCTATACCAGAAAAGAAGTTTGACACCAGCTCCCCCCTCACTTCAAAAACACATCAATCAAGTCAGTCAAAAATGTCAGAGACCTTCTACTTGTCAGTGTGGGCTACTTTGCAGTGATTGATGGTCTGATGGTCGTCTCCCTCAGTCCCCCCCCCCCCAGACACACACACACACCCAATCCCCTCTCTTACCCATGCATCAATTTGCACACCATGTGAAAAATAACAAATGATAACGTTTTGAAAAATGATTCACAATATCCTCTAGCAATTCAGATAAACAATTCCCTTTTACTAAAAGGATGGAGCAAAACAGAGACGGCGACAGAGAGAGAGGGAGATGTGCCAGTATTGCTTTCTATATTGACATTTATGGCTTAGAGGTTTGAAGAGAAAATGTGCGTGAGGATGTCTGCGTGTACGTGTATGCGTGTGTCTTGAGAACAGAAGATGCTTTGAATATTTGATGCATGTTGAAGGCTGCAGTGGCCTCTATAGGCAGTGTGTGTATACAAAGACCCATTAAGCTGCGTTCTCATGGGGAAGGTGTGATAGGGAGAGATTCAGGCTGCCAGCACGGTCTATACACATATCTGTCCATACTGACTCAAACTGGCCTCAATAAGAATACCCCGAGGCTTTTTTTTTTTTTCCATTTGCCTTCCTTTCTTCCACATTTATTTGTCTTTAACAAAATCTATTCAACTCTCTCTCCTTCCATCAAAAAACGTTGTCACTCATTTTTCTCTCGTCTTGTTGCTCTCGTCCTCGTGTCTCCTGCTAACATGATTTGTCTGTTTCGCTCAGTATAACATGTATCCTCTCTCTAGCATTCTGTTTTACATGCTGTTACCTTCCGTCCATCGCTCCATAATGCTGCTCTCCCCCCACTCCCCTCCCTCCCCACCTAATTCCCTCGCTCAGAACTGTCAAAGGGCTTCATGAAATGAGCTGGAGAGATGATGAGAGAGATTGAAATCCTAATGGTGTGACATGAAGCATTGTCCCAGGTCCCGTTGATAAATGAATTTAACCGAGCACTTGCTCTGTGGTGAACCATGCTAATTAGGCACGGCAACCCAAACAAAGATGTCTCCCACTAATTGAGGTGAGGTCAGAGGGACTGAGGACTGAGGGGAGTGTGGACATGCCTGTGTGTGTGTCAGAGAGGGAAAGCTCCAACTCATCTGTCTGTGGGCTGCTTGTATGTGTGTGTGTTTGCTAGTGTGCCCACTGGGAATTGACTTGATACCCCCTTTGGGGGGCCGGTAATGGTGGTCTTTCCCTCTGAGTATTTGCTTTGCAGCTGGAGACAGAAGGTTAGTGGATGACCTTGTTTCCCAAGTGCAATGAGACTTGTCCCTACACTGTAGCATGGTTACCATCCCACTTTTGCCATTATGATTCTAGTGGGGATCTGTGTGAGGTCAGTGCAAAAATTGAAAAAGCAAGGGCAAACCACTCACTTCATACTCAAATTACATAAGCTCACTTGCACATTGATTCCATCTATGCATTGAAATGGATCTGCGACAGAACAGTGGGCTGTACACTGCCCAGTTCAGTCTCTTAAATAAACATTATTGACATGTTTAGAGCCAATTCAAACGACCTCTGCTGTTTAGCCTCCAATCATTGATATTATTGCCGTGTTTACAATAACTGAGCGGCCGTGCATCTGTCATTCCCAGGACATCCATATGTTCATGATTGATCCGGAAATAATCGGAGAAATGCCTTTAGACAACAATATGCTCTCAGGTCATTAGGGACATGAGGGAGAGGTAGAACGAGGGCTGAAGGAGTACGGAAGGGAGGGGTGGAGGGATTCACGAAACAGCCTTTTAAATGTATATCATTATAGACCATAGGTGTTCAATCAAAGCACAAGAAATTTAAAGTAATAGCTTCCTACTTTCAGTCAGAGAAAATGCAGTGATTTCACTTTAAAAGCATTTCTATGTCTAGACAATGTCTGCCCATCAAAGCAAGGTCACATACTCAACACAGTGCCAACAACAGATGTGACTATCTTTACTTTGAAAACATGAATCACTGATCAGGAGCGCCTGTCCAATATATCGACAGGTGCAATATTATCACCTGATATTGGCTTGTGACAGATATAGTGCATATGTTGGCAACTATGCAAATAGAGATTAAAGTACATATAAGTATTTTGAACCCTCAAGTCAATGTTCTGCCCTCACTGCGTGTATATTTTGTGAAACCATGAAAACAATATTATGAAAACAGTATTGGGTAAACTGGATTCACAAAAGTAACTGTCAGATGAGTTACACTGTCACTTGCCAAAGTATCACCAGTCCCCATGGGAGGTACAACCCTATGAATAATCTAGTAAACATAGTCCACAAGAGTAAAACACATAATAGTTAGCCCAACAGTAATTAGCGTTACAATTACTTAGAATGTTGTATTAGCAACACATTAGCCTCAGACAGCCAATGAATGCAGAAAAACTAAATAAATCACAAATCAACCATCACAAAACAGCTATAATAAAAAGTACCTACAGATAATGCTCCAAAATAAGGGCATCTGGGGAGTAAATAAAAGACGTCTGTTAATAAATGTCAGTATTTATGCTACTTGTTAACAGATCTGACAAAATGGTGGATGTAACAATGTCAGTTAAGCAACAACAGCTATAAAACGTGCCAGTAGTGGTTGCTAATAGCAACATAATTTTCAACTGAAACTCCCATATCAGTCGGGTACAAGTACACGTCATACACACACCATGTTTACCAGTAATACAAACTGTACGTACATTGGCTGATGAATGAGGTAAGGGCGTCTAGCTGAACTGTCAGTGTACACAGAGAATCCAAATTGCACCCGTCAGGTAATATGAGGTAAGACAGAGTTTCTCATTATAGTGGGTATCAATTTCCATTGCAGGAGTGTGTGTGAAATTTACATACTGGCATCACAGGCGTCGACACTACCATGATTATGAATATAAGGTCAGGAGAGGCTTGCTGACTGCAGCCAAGAAACATTTTTGACAAGTACCTCCCTCAATGGTCTATTTCACAGAACCTTGAGCAAAGTGTTGTCTTGGTAACTCAAGGTAATCTCATTTGTCAAACGGGGTGTAGGTTTAGATGGGGGGGAGGAACTAAGGGCCATTAAACCCCCACTGGGAGGGCTCATGCATATTTAAGTGGGTTAGATTAAAGGTTGGTCGTCTGGAAGTCCTGTGTGCCAACCAGGACTGAACCTTCTTCTGTGACATGTCATTAACCATTTAATTGACTAATGGGTGGTGAGGTTGCAGATATGAGCTAATGTAGCCATTTCTCAATGCAAATGTTGGCAGTGCATGCACACTACGCTTCAGCAGTGGGCTGTAGAAGTGATGGGCACTGATGAATGGATTCTAGGTGAAAAGGTCAAACTGTGACACTTGGAGTAAGTAATGCAGTTTCTTTTATCTCTTTATCGGTTATTCTTTCTTTTTTACAATCAATTAATTACATTATTAAAGCAGCTTGCATCATTACAGGTCTCCAAAAACACAAGATAGTTGTCATAATTTGATTTATCAGTAGTAGGATGCGCCTATCCGATATGCCAGATTGGAATCAGCACCGATATTGAGCTTTGACATTAAGCGGATCCGGTATTAGTCACACGTGACCGATCCACATTAAAAATATAGATTCTTTGTCAATGTCATTCACATTCATTCAGTCATGGCAGCCCACCAACTCAGTTTTTAATCACCACAGCAATCCCTGGCCATTGTTTTGGATAAAAATGATCCCGTCAGATCTGTACCTGGGTTGGGGTGTCGAAATCTTCTTGTGAGAGAAAAAAGTCGGTATATCCCTTCTAATGTAACAATGCTTGGCAGACCTGTAGATTTGAGACTTAAGTCTTGGCCCTCTGAAGACTTGACCTGACCTGACACTTAAAAGCAAAAACAAGTCTCAAGTTTTGACCCTAAAAATTTGAGAATAAATAAATAAATAAGACAGCAACAGGAAGAGTTTGCTTAGCTACACACCCACACACCTTTAATTAAGCCTATGCATTGGAAAACTTGCAACGTTCCTATGAAGACTTGTGACTTGACTTGGACTTGCCCTGATTGACTTGTACTTGCCTCAAAAAGACTGCTAGTCATTTTCCATCTGCTTGGTCCCACCTCTCTGTGCACTCCCATTGCTGTGATGATTTTGTGCATTTGCCATAAAAGCTATTCTAATTTCAGCCATTTCCCCAAAATTTTCCCAAGGCAATGATCCTCAGAACAGCCCAGCATGAACCCGTGGGAGGAGGCAGAGGAATACATCAAACAGGCTATAATACACACAGCCTTGTTGTGAACAGGACACAGCACACAGAGTAGGAGTGGAGACATTTCTTCAGTTGTCATGACTGTCACAACGTCTGTATTTGTGTCTGTCTGGCTGGCTTCGGTGTCGTTAAACGTCTGTAAAGACAACCAGCAAGCTCTGTCTTTCTATATGCCAAAGTAAATTATAGGGCTGTGTGGTTACGTGTGGGAGAGTGAGTGGGAAAAGACGAGATTGGTCTGCCGATCTTCCTATGTGCATAAGCATGCGAGTACAATATCTCTCAAATCTCCTCCTAATCTTGTTATAATTGCCTGGTGAGCCTCTCTGCTAACCTCCACCCTAATGCCTCCTCTTCCACCTGACCTTGCTACTTCACATTCAATAGAGTGTTCTTCTCCACAACAATAGAAAATCTCACAGTTCATAAAGTAGACACAAAACTTCAGAGTTAAACACCAGATAAAACCTCGTACTTTCGCCCTTTGGAGTAATTGAGCTTGTGTAAGCCTTAGTAAGAGGAAAGGAAGAACATTGCTTTTTGGGAGTGTAGAAGACTCAATGGTCCATTAACAATTACAATTACATAAGAAATAACAAAAATATTGAGAATATGAACTTGTAACAGAGGAGCCTAGATTCTGAACTTCTGAATAAATGGGCTATGAAATCTACATAACTTGGAAAAAACACATCTAAAGATTTGTGTTTCAATCTTTGCAAAACAAACATGCAATTGTGTTTTGTTATATTATTTATTATTGTTGAAACACACAGAGACCACTGAGAGCCGCATCTGCTCAGCCTCCAGCACTCCACCTAAAGTGAAGACCTTGGCTGGGTAAACTGCCTGTGGTAGGTCAAAGAGAAATCTGAAACTGAAAGACCAGCCAAATTTGGGACAAGCCCAACGTTGATGACCCATGGGGACCAGCCTCAGAGCCAGGAGAGAACTGTTCCATCTCAGCCAGAACCTGAAACTTGGCTCGTCCCGCCTCAGAGCAGTGACCTCAACCACCACCTGTATCGTCCAATGGCAAAATGTCAGCCTCATACAACATGGAGAGACAAACGACAAAGAGTTTGATGCCAAAGTTGCAAAATTGCTATTTTTGGTTAGAAAAGTTTAGCAGAGTTGTTTTTTATCTTCCACCATTATTTTTTTGTCATTTTTTTTCCATAAACAACTGATTCAATTTTCATATCCTGCCACTGAAGTCATCTAACTTTCTGATTAAGTCATAATTTGGTAATCCTTTCCTTACAATTTCATTCATTTGACTCACTGTATTACACTCATAACTTTTGTTGTTAGAACACAATCCACTGTGCTCATTATACTGTTATTCTAGTGTATAGATACAATACTCCTATCACTGTAATTTTTGCAGGTAAAGAACTTTCTAACTTCAGATTGACTCCAGTCATTTATCATTTTGCAAAAAACAAAAACAAAAAGACAAACTTAGTTCACTTGGCATGATTTCTTTTTTTCTATTTTTATCACATTTCCCAAAATCGTCTCACCATGTGTGTGAATGTGTATGTATGCAAGTGTTTGTTAGTATACAATTGAATATGAATGCTTGGGGACAGGAAGAAGTGCAGAAAGTCCGGGATGCCTCAGGAAGATAGATAATTGGGTGTGGAGATGCTTAGAAGCCGCTTTTGTTGCCATGGTGATAGACTTGTAAACACTAACCGATCCAATCTTCTTATAGAAGAGAAAGAGTAGGAAAAGGGAGAGAGATAGACAGAAGTCAATCATCCAACCAGGCAGAGAGAATTAGACATAAACTCAGGCAGACAGCCAGACAAATACATGCAAAAACAGACACACAAACACACACACACACACACAAACACAAATGCACACCCTTTGCTGTGGCCAGGTAGAGACTGTGCTGGGGGACAGTGTTGTTCCAGAGAGATTATGAGGTACATGTGTGGCACAGATCCCATCAGGGCCTTAGGCATGCAGGCTGAAGTCAGTCAAGTCACTAACACCTATGCAACGCCCAGGGGAGGACAGACAGAATTACAGTCGCCACATTCAATCTCTGAGCAGAGCCTCGAGATGCATGTGTTTCATGGAAATAATGTAGAAATTCGAAAACAATGAAATTGAGGAGATTATGCTCTCTCTCCAGTCTTATCTAAATTCTGCTCCCACTGGACCTATGCAAGCATTTTCAGAGATGCTACCTTTAAGTGGTAACCTTGTTTCTGGGTACCAAAGAACATTCCTAATTCAAACCCTTCGGGGATGGAGGCCACTCAGTTCAGTGAAATGGAATATATTGAAATAACATTACATTTTATATTCATAATATTGTAATGATATATAACATGCTGCACAGACTTCCAAACATTGTGGCTCCTAGAATGCTGAAAAACAAACATTCCTGTTGGGGCACAGATATTTCAAGGCCCTTTACAACCAAAGGAGGAATCAGCTAATTTTAAAAGGGTCAGTTCACTCATAATGCCGCAAAAATGTTTGTTTTTTTCCCCAATTTCCTGAAGTCCTATGTATCCCATCAAGACTATTTCCTTGTGGGGTTTGCTAAAGTTTTGAAACATCTGTCTGTATATCGCGTAGCTGACTGATACTGCTAGCAAGGACAACTGAGCTATAACTCGGCTGAGTTGTGTTGACGTTCATTTTCTTGTATTACTGAGTATGTACATTTAGTTTTTGTTTGTTGTGCTTCCTTTTGCCTGAACAAAACATTGCCGAATGAAACAACAATATTGTTGGATAGCAGAGTTAGGAAAACAGACCTTTCTAAACTTCAGCCAATCACATCAAAATGATAAGGATGGACAGGCCACACTCCAGGTAAGAGGAAAAAGAATGTATTATTTTCATCTAGATCTTATTTGTAGTGACCTAACATTTAATAATGCCACAGGTAACCTGGCTGCTTTATGTGTCATTGCCCATAATCATGCCCAGCCAATCTACAACATCACTGCTTTATTCAATCTATAAGCACTCCGTCTTTGGCACTATTCAGAAACTAACCAGATGGTAGGGCAGCAGTGAGCTTGCTTGTGGTGTGGCTGCTTATATCAAGAAAAGTACAATTTTACTATATATATACATACATATATACATATATATACATATACACATATATATACATATACATATACACATATACACATATATACATATACACATACAGTGGGGCAAAAAAGTATTTAGTCAGCCACCAATTGTGCAAGTTCTCCCACTTAAAAAGATGAGGGAGGCCTGTAATTTTCATCATAGGTATACCTCAACTATGAGAGACAAAATGAGAAAAAGAAAATCCAGAAAATCACATTGTAGGATTTTTAAAGAATTTATTTGCAAATTGTGGTGGAAAATAAGTATTTGGTCAATAACAAAAGTTCATCTCAGTACTTTGTTATATACCCTTTGTTGGCAATGACAGAGGTCAAACGTTTTCTGTAAGTCTTCACAAGGTTTTCACACACTGTTGCTGGTATTTTGGCCCATTCCTCCATGCAGATCTCCTCTAGAGCAGTGATGTTTTGGGGCTGTCGCTGGGCAACACGGACTTTCAACTCCCTCCAAAGATTTTCTATGGGGTTGAGATCTGGAGACTGGCTAGGCCACTCCAGGACCTTGAAATGCTTCTTACGAAGCCACTCCTTCGTTGCCCGGGCGGTGTGTTTGGGATCATTGTCATGCTGAAAGACCCAGCCACGTCTCATCTTCAATGCCCTTGCTGATGGAAGGAGGTTTTCACTCAAAATCTCACGATACATGGCCCCATTCATTCTTTCCTTTACACGGATCAGTCGTCCTGGTCCCTTTGCAGAAAAACAGCCCCAAAGCATGANATATACACATATATATACATATATATACATATACACACACACACATACATATACATATATATACATATACACACACACACACTGTTTTTCTACATTGGTTTCTGGAATGTCAGACTTTCACCAAGAATGGGTGTTTATAGAGTTCCTCAACCTTGGGCCCAGGATCCAACAATGGGTCACAATTCATTGCCATTTCTATAAAACCTATTTGGAGCTTTTATGCTCTTGAAAATAAAAAACAAAACAAAAGTATGCTAAACTCTGATTCACAGGTCATTAGTAATTTGGGACCTAAAAATAGGTAACCAGGCCACAGAAGTTTGTGAAACCAAATTTCACCTGTTAGACGAGAGGGTGGATTCGGACATAAATTTGGAAATTACGTTCATGTTCGGACAGAAGCCTGTCGGGTTGGGGTCTGGCTCGGTTACTACTCTCTCGGACTCTTGGACAGAAATATGCGGCAGGTGTTTGAGATACCTGAATATGGTTTAAATATCAAACTCAATTACAGATGGGCTGGAATATCTGGGCTTGTTAATGCTCCAGGTGTCATCTATATTTGGTTTATAATCCATTGGAGTATATAAAAATACACCAAAAACAACAAGGACTGTGGCAGGCCTACAGAAGAAGTGAAAGTTTAGGAACTCATTATGACTGACTGACCTGGCAGTGCAGTAGTGCAGGTGAGTTCGCTGGGTAGCTGGAACTGCGTAGGGTTTCTCTCCATGGCAGCTGCTATGAGCAGCTGAAAGGGCCTCTTGAGGAGGCGTGGTGTCGGAACGTTTAGCGTAGCACCCTCAAGCTCTGCGCCCTGAACTTCATCCTCGGGCTCTGCTGCCTCCTCCTCCCCATCGTTCTGCTCCTCTGAGGGGGTTGGGGTGGACGAAGTGTTGGAGGTGGGCGTCCCGGGCCGGCTGCTCGGTCTGCTGCTGGTCCTGCGGTCCAAGAGGCGTACCTGGGCCACACGCAGACCAGGCCCCGCTGCTCCGGCTCCTGGAGGCAGGCCGTCGAGCCGCAGTGGCCCGGCATTGAGCTCCAGCTCCACAGCCGGGGACACAGAGCGCTTAGACACAGACCTCTCTGGTAGGCCGTTTGTCTGTTCTGACTTCTGCTCACGCTTCTGACAGCAGTGAACAAAGACCAATCAGAATCACAATTGAGTTTATTGCCAAGTAGGTTTTCTCATACAAGGAATTTGCTCTGGTATATTGGTGCATAAATAAGCATAGTAGAGAAAAATAAAAAATATATTAAATAAAAGCAAATAAAAAGCAAGTACTGGAAAAAAGTAAGTCAAGTAAACACATATAAAATAGAAGATAAAATAAGAAAGAACTGTAAAATATATATTTTATGAAAATGAAGAGCTGTACAGTTTGTGCAGGATGTGCAAAATATTTACCAAAAGACAGATTTCAGTCCATATAGCATACAAATACTTTTCTCTACATTTTACCAGCGGAGGACTGGGTGTGTAATAGAGAAGAACTGTCACTCACCTTTTTCCGAACGTTGCAGCGATGACACATCCATTCTCCTGGGGGAAGCATTTCTTCACTTAGAGGTGGGTTGCTGTGATAAGAAGAGAAAACACAATTATCAGTGACCAGGTTAATAATTAATGCAGGCAATGAATAAACATTATCATTTAACATCCATTTATGCAGTCAGGATATTGTGTTTCACAATCATGTCTCATTTCATGTGAGGAAGAAACAGAAATTAAAACTCTAATTTAAAGAACTTTTTTTAATTATGATTTCAAATACAAGACAAATCTTGTAATTGTAAAAAAGGTACATTGATTTTCTTGGTTACAACCATATTCCCACCCAACATTCCAGCATTGCTGTAAGTATACAGTAATTTAAATTATTTTTTAATACACATTCAAAATTACTAAAAAAGGTCTACGTTTTAACACATAAGTATTAACAAACCAGTTACCACTCAGTTAGTAAACGTAACACCCTCTGCCTCCATCTAGTGGACTGATAATTGCATGACATTAAAGAAAATGCCTGACGATGTGCAAAGTAATCTCAATTTCCAACATTTGTATTACGGCTGTTGAAACTAGAATTATCCTGAGAAAATAGTCAACATATTCCAATTGACTATACATATAACAACAATAATTCTCCAGTTAAATGACCATAGCAAATGTCACCATTATTCAAAGTAAAACATGCTCAGACTGAGAAAGGAAAAAAATGCTGTCATGGTAAAAGCGCCACCATGCCAAGTGGTTGACAGAACAGCAATGAGTCAAGGAGGGCAATATCATGATTGGTTTATAACGGGCATGACACACCTGAAGCCAGCCTAAATTCTCCCATTCCCAAGCAAAGATGATCAAAAGTTACCCTGTGTAATACTGCCTTTAAGATTAGGTTTCTTCCCAATATGCAGTGATATGAGATCACTACAAATTGTGAAAATGAAGCCATTCACAGGCCTGACCATATATGGATAAAACGTTTGTGTTTGGTCGTTTCCAAGTGACAGTCTGAACTCAACTTTCCCAAATGCCAACGTCAAAATAATTATGCAAGCAGATGTTTTACTCAGAGCCACGCAAAGCGGAACCGGAGAAATGCTACAATGGGACGACCTTTGTAATGTCCACAACAAACATGCCGCCACTCCATCTCAGCAAATGGCAAAACATTTCGTCCATGTTGTTTATGAACGCCTTTTTTCCCCTCAAAGCTGAATTTTAAAGGTTAGTAAGATGGCGGTGGAACAGAAAAAGAGAGCAGTGAGGTCGCCATATTGTAAACAGAGGCAGTCTCGACTCCATTTTTAGCAGCAGCAGCTCCACTGGCTGCAGCCGCAACAGGAGGGGAGGACCGACTGCAAGCTAATTCTAGCCACTTTTAGACAAGGCTACACGTTTCTTTTTAGCCCCTGTACTGTCTTGTTAACGTACCTTTTCAGAGACAACAATGAATGAAATTATGCTCTCCGTAAACTCCGCAATTTTACGTCCAACCATATCTAACAGCACATATTCTCCAAAGACTGAGGAAACATAACGGTTAGCTACTCCAAGTTACTCCACACCGACATAGAGCAAATTAGCAGCTGTTCTCTTTGTTCACAAAACGCTATTTAATAAACCTCAGATTTAATGCTCACTCGCCATTAGGTATACCAAAAATACGTTTTAATTTATTAACAATGTGTGCTGGTGAATTCGGCACACCTACTTTACAAAGTACTACACAAGGCTCACTACCGCCCTCCTCGATTCAGTTGTATGGGAGAATACAGTGTGAATATGAGGGGAACCACCGATGGTTGCAGTTGAAATGTCATTGAAATAACATTGGCTTTGTGAAGAAGATATGTGCTGAACAATAACAACTGGTGCAATCTCTATTTTCCCATCGCGTGCGCTCGTTCAACGTTATCGTGGGCAGAATTTAATTCACAAACTTCCAGTGAAATGTCACATGCTCATCTCTGCAGCACCAAGAACGGCAAAACGTAACTTCATCAGTGGGACAACCCTCGCTGAAGTTAGCATTAAGCATCTAATGTATGCATGCAGCTAACGGAAACTCAAAGTTGCAGCCCCTTGTCTGTTCTACACTTACATACACTTAGTATGGATTGATGTGTGCATTACCTGTCCATGTGCCTCTTTTGTTCAAATAACTGTAACTTACCAGCATTGGAGGTGGAAGGCTGCAGGACAGTGGTCACAGCACAACAAGTCTCCCCCCTCCCTGCAACTATCGCAGGTGTCGTGGTTGGTGGCCCTGCCGCTCCTCCGGACGTCTCTCACCAACTTCCGACTCCTCTTCTCTACCTCCTCGGACTTCGGGGGCGCCAGCAGTGTTTGGATTTGCTATAAAAGTTGTTCAGCTGTTTAGTATGAGGTCACGGCTGCCCTGTCTGATAGTTAGTTGACAGAGTTGGAAAATAATATGCAGCTTTGAGCCCGCTGTGCCATTGCATGCTATGCTTGGGGAGAGCGGTAACGTTAACTTGTGGCCTCCATTATCAACCCAACCTAATAGTTAAGTTAGCTAGCCGAGAAATGCTTGACAGCAGGCTAGGGCGGAAAGATGATAACGGCAATGAATATAATGGAAAATACATTAACGTGTTAGCTATAAGGGTATATTTCACTTAATAAAGGCCTTCGAGCAGAGCAACCTCACCTCCATTAAGCCCCCAGAGGTATCCAAATCGTACACAATCGTCGGGGTCTCCATTTTGTCCCACATTCATCCAGGAGCAGACGTTGCACAAGGAATTTGAGATACAAATGCCTACCGGGCACACAACTATAAGAGTAAATCCCGCAATAAATTTCTTTTTCCAAATGTTTTAGACCAGCGGATGGCTGGCCAAGCGATGCTAGCTATCGTTAGCTGGTTAAGTGAGCTAACTACGAAGGCAAGACGTCAACCACTCAAGGTTGTGAAGCTAGCGGATCTCACTAGCTTGTGTTGGGGCCCAAAAAGACAACACAAATCAACGATAACCGTGTAATTAAAACACTGGCTTTTTAGCACGACTTTTTATGTGCTGCGACAAGCCTACAGACAATATTTTATATCAACAGACTGTTGCTGTTAGCTACAAAATCCATCTGCGGCCTAGCTGGCCAGCCATGATTCTTGTTTCTGCTCCTGCAAAAAGGAGCCTTGTAAATCTGCAAACCCCTCCGCCCCCATTGTCAACAGAAGATGTAGCCGAAAAATACAGAAGGAAGTTCGGCGTGGCGCGGTCCAATGCACGGTTTCCGATAACGTTCGGAATGTATAATCCTCAAATCAGGTATGTGGAGATGCAAATTTGGTTGATGTTATTGTTGTGAAAAAGGCTGTGCATCTACACTGGCTGCTAGCAACATCCTCTACCAGTTGGCGCAACCGCGAACCGCCATACGCGCATGCGCATTAGAGCGGATATAGATAATGAGGATACATACATTGTAACAAGGAGCGACTCGATAGTGTACATTGTATCCGGCTACTACTATTGTACCAGAATTATACTAATAAATAGGCATATCACTATCCCTGTCACAGTCTACTTCTGCTATTAGCCATTACGACTGTCTCCAAACTACTGCTGCTACTGAGAGTAATATTAACTGCTGTTGGTACGGTCGCTACTGATAGGCCTACCTCTTCCTCAAAGTATGCTATTAGCTTCTAATTTGAATTACTATCTCTGTTACCAGCAGCTCGCACTTTTACCAGTGTTACTGGTCCTAAAATGACCATTTTCACAGTAGTACTGTTCTTACAACTGCTAGTATTACTACTACTGTGTTTGCAACTAAATATTACTACTAATAATAATAGGACTGGTATTACTACAAATCTTTCCACAACAATTAGTATCAGTATTGCTACTGTTACTACAACTACTACCACCACCACAACCATCACTGGCAGTACAGCTTCTGTCTTCTGAGTATGTTATTGACATACATACTAAACAAAAATATGCAAAATGGGACATACGTTATTGGGCAAAGTGATTGAAATAACTAATTTTATCAGCAATAGCAAAACAGCCCTGAAGTGTGTACATTTGGGTGTGTATGAGGGTGTGAATGGAAAGTTTTCCATTCTTTGTAATAAAAGAAAGGAAAACAAAGAGGGCTAACACCACAACATAACCAAATAGGTGTCTGTGGGGGAAAAGAGTGGCTGGCATTGCCTAGATTTTACAGGCTGGAACATGGCGCCTGTAGGGTGTTTCCAGTTGGCATTGACAACAGTGAGGTGAACCAGTAAGAACACTGCTGAACCAGTAGCACCAGAGGCCATCACAACATCTCACCTTGTAACAGTTCTTATATATTATACATCATGTGTAACAAAACACTGGTCACAACATGAAAGATCATGATAAACAATAAAATTACATTTATCAGTTTGAGTCCTCCTACTAATCACAATACAAACACCCATACAACAGTCCTGGTGGACTGCATCAAAAACTTCCAGATATTTCTGGCGACTAAGGAAAAAGTACAAATTTTAGGTTGTTTAAAATGATACCTAAGCCACTTCCCTTACTCAGGGATGATGGGTAATTTGTAGCCCTTGCCAGCAGAGGGAGGCAGTGATCTGTTGTGTTTGAGTAGTGTCAAATGGATTCTCACCATTGAATTTTGTAGTTGTAGGATTACCTCAGGCAAGTTTGCTCATGTAAATGTGTACATGGAAACATAAAAATGGACACATTTAGATATTATAATGTTGGCTTTAATTGATTTGAATCCAGAATTATCAGTGTTATTAGCCTTCACAAACCTATGTCCAGTGGAGCCCAGTGGACACATCAGGTCAGAACTTCACTGAATCGAGGGTTACAGTTTGTTGAATTTAAAACTAGAATTTTCAACACTCTTTTAGTTTAAGGAGGCCTGAGTTTCCTGTTAGGTGATTAAAGGAAAGCTTTAGTTGCTGGCACAGATGACCCCTTTTTAACCTGCTGCTGCCAAAATATCTGATGAAAAATCAATTAGTCTTGGTTTAAATCAAGTATCTTAAGAGACCCATAATGTCAACTGCATGAGCATATTGGCATTTGAAACACTGAGTCATTTTGTCCTGCGTTAATGCACTACATACTCAAAACATGGTAAAAATACACAGTTGTGACATGCAGGCTTTGCCTTCTTCATTAATTCAGTTTATTTATACAGCGCCATATCATAACAAAGTTATCTCAGGGCACTTTTCCATAAAGAGCAGGTCTAGACCGACTCCTTATGTTTACAGAGACCCAACAATTCCCACCAAGAGCAAGCACAAGCGACAGCAGCAAGGAAAAACTCCCTTTTAACATGAAGGACCATTGTCATGGACAAAGCTGTCTACGTGGGACACCACAAAAAACATAATGGCGTAAATAGCTGATGAAGTGTATGGCTCCTCCTGCAAGATTACATTTTGACACCAGAATTTTATGATTTTATAAAACTTACTTGACACACTTGCATCCCCCTATCCTAAAAGTGAATTCAGCCACAAAGTATTAAGAGATCACATTTTATGTTTCTACTACAAATGGTGTGAACACACCTGTATTAAGCAATGATAAAACATGTTATACCAGCATCTCTAGCCTGTGTTGCCAATAGCATTCCCTCCGTAAATACAGTTGATGTCCTCTTCTGCTTGTTCTACTCACATGTTCTATCTTTGTCTATCACAGAAATGACAATTATGGCCTGACTGCTTGAGGTGGACAGCCACTGGGCTTGCCTCGTTTTCTGTATGAATAGTAATAGTTTTTAGTATTCTACCTTTTTTGCCCACATCCAGTAGGTTTGATCCATTGCTGGCTCTAGACAACATTAGGTGGCACACTGGGCCAGATGTGAAAATGCCCCCCCACCACTCTACCACACAACACATAAAAACATTCACAACTAAAGCAAACACCGGCAGTCATGTGCTGCGCTGTCAGTTTAATTTTGCCTTTCTCACATTAGCATTACTCCATGCCATTCCTTGCCAATGGTGAATCCATTGTCATTTCATCTTAGCATGTTGGCTGCCTGCTCTTTTCATCATCCACTGTACATTTTCAGTCAAAAATCAAAATATGCAAAAACATCTGCTAATGTTAAGAAGGCACCTTGTCTGGATCAATAGTCCAGTCTGTTTGTAACGTGACATTTTTCATAAAGCTGTGTTCACTTTTTTACCTTTACCTAATAAATCCCTTTTGTGGCGTAACAATGTCAATCATGTAAAGAACGCATCAGCAGCATATACTGTAGGCTGTTTGTTTTTCAAAACCAGGGAAAAATCCATCAATGAGCACAACACCAGAGCTTTTTGAATTGCTGAAAACAATCAGAGATGTGGGTACTAATTCAGAGGTCTGGAACCAGGCTAGGTTGGTAATGACTGACTTATCTTCAAACACAGGAACCTTAGTAACAACTGTAAAACCTG
>LKNJ01004971.1:0-34699 GCA_002120245.1 Maccullochella peelii | reverse complement strand
AGATGTGATGATAAAGGCTTCAAGAGTCTGGACGTTTTTGGTCTAGGTACCTTGAAAGTGCTCTTAAAAAGCTGTACGAACTCTATGAAGAGAATCTGAGAATTTGTGTGGCGTTGAATTTTTATGTTTTGACGTTGTGTTTTTCAAGTTTTGCTTTTTCTTGCATGTTAATAGCAAATTAGGAGAGCAGCCAACACACTTTCAGCATTTTCGCAAGTCCTCTTCCTCTTTTTAGCATTCAGCTGGCTGGCTAAACACTGACCAACGTCTGTCAGTACTAATTCCTTATGCAAATAAGCACTGCGCAATAATTACACCCTGCCAACGGTATAAACACATACATCATCATCACTGTGAAGTCCATCCTTGCAAGGTAAATCAGCATTGTCTGTTATTAAAACCATAATTGTTACACAGAATAAAAAGGTTAACACTTTAGACCACAGCTCTATTGTACACATAATAACAGTATTTAGTTGTAAAGAAATTAAAGTAATTGTGGTTCACTTAGTTGTAGATAGTAGTAGATGTTGATAGCCTAGGAGTTTTAAATTTAAATCCAAAGAGAGGAGAAAAACACCCCACCTGTTATTGTAATCTATGTAAATTCGTGATTAATAATTTTTGATGTGTGTATTTGTGTTGAGTCTGTACTTTCTCTCATGACTTCTCTGACTTCCATTTTTCCAGAAACTTTGTTGAAACCATCTGGCCCAGGAGAGAGAGAGTAAACAGGTGTGAACTTCTGCGGGGTTAATCGTGTAGGTGGAAATCGAATCAACCGATAGTCAAAACAACGATATGTTTTGTGGCTGCATTGCATTCTGGTCTATTGAGACCACTGTCGGATGAGGAATTGGTATCTCTGCCTCTACTATGATGGATTTCTCCCTGTGGGATTGTTGTCAGAGCAAAATAGTGAATCTAAAGAGAAGCTCTCGCTCTGGGACTGAAGATACTGGCCCAGCAAAAAATAATATTTGATTAATCAATAAGTTGGTATAACAAGAAATTTCTATATGTTGTTGAAACAAAAGATCCAGTCAATGTCTAAAGAGAAGACTAGAAAAATTTGCAATGAATATTTTAGTATTGAGTTTTATTTATCAGTGCTTGGGATGAGTGTTATCCATCTATCCATGCACACATTACCTATGTATCCTGTGCAGGGTTTCAAGGGGCTGGAGCCTACCCCAGCTCCAGGGTTGGAAAAAGTCTTGGAAAATAATTTTAACCGTTATGTTTTCAAGGTTAGGAATATGCCTGAATTTGTGCATCTACACAATCACTCATGGAAACCAAAAGTCTTTTAATATTTGTTTGTTGTCTCCTGGCATTTATATTAACAATTAAAGGCTTCGAGAGTCTGGAAATTATTGGTTTAGGTACCTTGAAAGTGCTTGAATTTTACTCTTAAAAAGCTGTGCAAACCCTGCATCTCACACTGGGTGATGGGGGGGCACACCTGGACAGGTCACCAGTCTATCCACACGGCTAACACATGTGGACAGACACAGTCAGTCATACTCACATACACCTACTTAAGAGTGGTTACTAGTAACTATAACTATAACTAGGGCTCATCATTAGGAGCAACACCTTTCACAAACCTGAAGTCATCTGATCTAACTTGACACCAAATCTATACACAATTAGCACAGGCACACGAAACATTTCGAAATGCCCGCAGCCACAATACATTAAAGTATCATACCTCATGAGAAAATATACCGTCCAGTTCGTTTAATACTGACGTGATGGCGGATTCAGAACGTTCCACATCAGCGGCAGCCATATTAGATAAACTGTTGTGATTGGCCGGACCCGGGCCAGGTCGGCTGGAAATCTGTCTGAATGGGAGGGCGTCCAGACGCATCTGCCAGAGCAAATAGAACACGAGCTCGCAGAGTCGTCTGGTTCTGAGGCTTGGAATCATTTGGTATGTCATAATAATGACAAAAATATGTCATTATAACATATTATTTATTAACATATCTTGTTACACGAGAAAAGGATCTCTTTAAAACGTAATAATCTCAATGATGGGAAGGTATCGGGTATGTTCTATTTGTTTCTTGTATGTCTGTAATAATGACTAAAAAGCATGCCTCTGGCAGAGGTAGAGTATTATGGAGTAACTTAAAACGTAATCAGAACCAACCTGTTCTGTCTGAATTCATGAACAGCAGCCGTTGCTGTACAGGAAAGCACTGCTGTTTCTGCACAGAGATGGTATTTCTAAAATTGCGTGTTTCATTATCAAAGACCCGTATCAGACTGATATCTTAGTTTAGTCATACTTTTAAGTCAGTCTTTCACAGCTCACTTAGTGGGATGTCAGAGCCGTGTAGTGCAAGAAGACTCAGTGAGCTGGGTGAGCATCAGCCGAGCTCGCGGGCTGTTCAGCCGAGTGTCGCTGCAAGGTCAATCATTGCCTCGTTTACTGAAAAGCTACTTGCTAATCCCGCTAATGGGTCTGTTCAGAGACTGTATCTGATTGAGAATTTGCTCTCAGACAGCATACTATTTAGACAGCAGCACATTAATGTTATCTTGGGTTATTTCAAGGGGATTGAACAAGGGTATTTCTCAGGAAGTGGAGCTGAAATGAGAAATATCGGCTGGGTGGGCGGTGCAACAAATCACACGAGGTTACAGGAGGGTGGTTGCTCCCAGGAGCAGCAGCTGCATCAATAATGAACGCCAAGCCATGAAATAGTTTAATATGACTGTCCACACACCAGTTTTATTCATCCCAGTGGGAACATTTTCTTATCACTGGGGTCAGCAGAGCAAAGGCCCCAAAGAGCTCGTAACCTGCCATATCTGGTTTAAAGGCGACAGCCTCTGACTCAGTATCACACTGCTTTCCTAATGAATTAGCAGGTTAATCGTGGACTTCATGCATGTGAAACGTGTTCTCTTCCACTGAGCAGCACCCAAGGTTTTGACCTTGGATGCTGCTCAGAGAAAGAGAGTGAAAGAGAACACTGCGCTGCAGTGAGCTGCAGTGCACGCTGATGTGACTCAGCATGAGATGTGGATCAGGTCTGATGTGTGTCCAGACTGGCCTGCATGTTTACAGAATGCCGGGCTTTCATCCTCAGCCTGATACTCAGATCAGTCCCACTGAGTCACAGAGGCACGTTTGATTTAAACAAACAACTGTGAGTGATTTCAGCAGGCAGTGCACATTTTAGTCATAAATGCTGAATGGCAATTTGGCAAGGTTCACTTCTTTGCCCTAAAATGAAACCCATTATACAAAATAATCATCTTGATTTTAAGAATCACGTATCCTTGTTATTTAGAAACGGTAAATTTAGGGTGACAAAGGTCTTCGCTTAATGCAAGCTGAGCTGCTTACACAGCTTTATAAAAAGCCTCCGCAACTTGCCTGCAGAAACTTAAATAACCACTTGAATGCTTCAGTAATAGAGGCTGCAGTGCTCAGAACTTAACAATACTCACAGATTTTAATTTATAATGCATGTCTTGCTTTTATAATTATGATTTTTATCAGACATATTCACCGTTACGAGAAAGAGGAAATTGAATTCTGTTTTTAGTAGAGGCATAATGTCATTCATTCATATGTTCCAGCGCTGTGTGCCACGTGCAGAATACTAGATCTTTATTGGAATACAGCACATGTGAAAGGTCACCTTGGAGGTGCAAAGTGATTGTAAGGTCTTATCTTTGAATGGAAAATATTCACAAATAGATCCATACCATTATCTTTGATGATGATGTCATGCTGCCGGTCTACACGTGACAATGTCATGTTTTAGTGTTAGAAAGAACTATACTGTATGACTGTACTCCAGCAGCCTCCCAGTCAAGCTAGTTATCCATCAGTAGTAACTGTCACCAGCATAATTTAGCTATTAACCATACTGACAGTCAATATTCATGTATCTTATGTGCCTCAGATCTCACTGTGAAAGTGTGACTGTTTGCCGTTTCCAAAGTGAAGAATTACCATTCTCTGGAGACTCATACATCCTTCAGGTGGGTGCAGGTTATTCTACATATAAAACCTGAGGGTTCAGACTTGATGGCGTGATGCCGGTCTGGTCTATGATACATTGGGTATCTTTTAGGCCAGCCTCCATGGAGGAAAGAATTCTACACTGAAAGGCTGCCAACTGTTCATTGTTTATGTAGGTTCAAAGATCATTGTCATCCATGCATCCATGATAAAAGTGTGTTATTGTCAACAATGTTATATGAGCGAATGAATAAAACAGCTCATGGATTCAATTATTTCCCTCAAAAGGGAGAAAGCCAGTGTGCTTTGTGCGTTAGCTTCTAATGCTAAAGTGTTATTGCCTCATGGCACATCGCCGAGAAATAATTCACAAATGATACCTTGGTTAAATGGACTTTTACTTATATAGCGCTTTTCAACAGTTCCCAAAGCACTGTAACAGCAATCTAAGTTCTAACAGTAGTCTAGTTCACCCATTCACACACCAATGGGGACACAGCTGCCATGCTGGCCTCCACCGGGGGCAAGTTAGGGTTCAGTGTCTTGCCCAAAGACACTTTGACATGTGGACAGGAGAAGCCAGGATCGAACCACCAACCCTGGGGTTAATGGACAACCGCACTACCCTCTGTACCACAGCCGCCCACTTAAAGAGGACTGGTCTGTAAATCACAACAGTAACACGTTTGTGCTTGTCTGTGGAAGAAGAACAAATATAGGGTTTTTCTTTCTGTGCTCGTCCCCGAAGAAGCGACACAAACATCCAAGCAGATTAACGCTGCATTCGTTGTTTCATTTGTTGTAGCCGGCAAAACCCTTACATATTGTCAACTAATGAAGGAGTTCGTTTACACATCCAGCAGTTATGGAGCAACATTAGAATTCATTTGTAGTCATGTTTCTAGCATAATTAGCTATTAGCATCTAGTGATCTGGTCAGAGCTCTGGCGGGGGGATCGTTTTGCACAGAAGCTGGTGGTCTCTGTTGTGCCTGATAGTGAGCATGTAGGTGCTTTCACTCGCTTCCAACACATAGGGCGTAGGCTACTGAGAGAGGCCGTCATTTTAATTTCTAAAAAAAAAAAAGCATGTTAGTATGCATTGTGAGCCCTGTTCAATCTTGTTTTCCCTTTGTAGGCTCTCCTGCCTTATTGTCTTGATTGGTCGTATGGTTTGTTTTGCTTGAGTTGTCATTCTGTTGCCTGTATTGTCAAACCAACTAGGTTGTGTTTGATTCTTTTTGCATTCCATTTCTTTCAGTGAAGCAGAGTGCCATATTGTTAAGAGGCTGGGCACCCATTTATGCATGCAAGTAAAAGCACTGGGACATGAGTGTAGATTTTGCATTTTGCACCTGAGGTGAGTATGCAGTAGCACCCCCGGGCCTCTCCACAAGTGGCCTCAGCTCAGTTTCTGACAGTCTTAGATCCTTTAGGGTTCACTTACGGTTTTAGACTTTGTCTCTTTTGTATTAAGGCCTTTTTAGCTGTAATTGTAGTAAAGCATTGCTTTAATTCCCCTTATTGGTTTCAGTGACTTTCATTTGGCTATTGAGAATTTTTCCTCCCCAGCAGCTCCAGCTCCTGCCTACGTGGTTATTTTGATTACTTCAATAAAACATTTGTTTTAATGTGAAAACACATCTGTCTTGTGTCAGTAATGAGTCTGTGCCTTAGCCTCAATTTTCCAAAACAATATTCAAGGTTCTTGAGACAGTATTTCCTGGTGTGCAATTCCCCAGGCGAGGTTTTTTTTTTTTTCCCCATCTTCCCTTATTGCCCTCACCACACACTTAATACAAAACAGATGGCATATCTAACGTCTGGTATATTTTGATAAACCGCATGAAGTTCATGCTCACGTTCCAGAATATGGGGTCTTCTGTGCTCTTACTGGTGTAGCAGGCAAACTGTGGGGATTTCTTATATGCTAACGTTACTGGTGTAAGGGGGGGGGCTCTGTGCTATTAACCTGTGCAGCCCATAGGTGGTCTGGGACCATTTATTTCTCACTACCTGCAAAAGCTAACTGTATCTGCATTATTACTACTCACAGCTGCCATTTCTCACTGGAATTCCATGTGTCATGTTGTCTAGCTAGTGCTAGATGTCTGTAACCATGAGGCATTCAGTAAAGTTTTGGAAGTGCAAGGAGAAATGCCACATAAATGTACTCCATATATAAGCTTATGACATTGTTGCAATGTTTTTTACCTCCCCACTGCACGCACATCCCTCCATTCTTTGTAAATGGGAAACGTCTATATTCTATGTTCAGTCCCTGATACGTTGTACTACAAATACTGAATCCTTCCACATTCATATAAATGAATGAGAACAAACATATCACAGGATCCTCTTCTAATTCAGCCCCTTGCTTCCCCTGTGGTCAGCTACTTTGTCATTGGTGCTGTAATAACGATTATGATAATGACAAGCTTTAATGGTAATGACTGTCATCAGTAATGATGAAATTAGGCTCATGTTGTAGCTCCTTTTCACTTCCCCTTGGGTTAATGATACATCTTCAAATCTGGATTTATTTTACACTGGCCGCTGTAATTTCAGTTTTATGGGACTGTCCATGTTTGAGCCCGACAGAAGAAAAGGCATGAAACCTCAGCAGTTTTTAATGCTGGCCAGCCTTCCTGTGGTAAAGCTGGAAGAATTAAATCAAGTCGAATGACATAACCTAATGTCAGATTCAAGATATAATTATGCAGATAACAATTTGCTTGTGCAGCTATTTGCCATCACCACACTTTTTGTTTTGTGTCTATTAAAGGTCAAGCATGTATTTTCAGAATTTAATTCATATTTTGAGTTAAGAGGACACTTCAACAGACATGCTGAACAAATGAAAGCCTTTTAGCATGATTGAGCCTTTGAGTCAAGACTCAAACAGCAACACAAACTCACAGCTCATAGCTGGAATATAACCTCCTGCTGCTACCTGGGATCAAACATGGAGCTTTCTCTTTATGCTCTCTCTAACCTGAAGCCACATCACATTTTAATTTCTTCTCTTCTCTTCTCCTGAGTCTCTTCCACATTTAAATTCTGACTCAAGACACCCCCGCCCGAAGGCCGGCTATTGACAAGGCGAAAAACAAGGGCCTCCTCCATCTTATTTACAACTCCTGCGAGCCAACCAATTTGCTGGCCATCCGCTCAGTGAGCTGTAATGGCTTCTTGACTGTCAGCGCTTTAAATCCTTTAGAGACCTGCTGTCCGGCACGCAGCAGGTGAGGCCAGGCCAGAAAGACACTAAAACAAATGATCCTCATGGGAAATTAAGGGAAGAAGTAATTATGAGAGGCATGCACAATAATCCATGTGAATGCACCCGCACCAGATTAAGGTAGTGTGAGTTTATATTTAGTTTACTTTGTGACCCAACCATCAATATTCTCGTGAATTCTTTGCATAGTTTTTAAGATTTTATGAGATTACCATTTAAGTCAACTGAGGAAAATAGTGTTTACTATGAACAGCCAGCAACATTCGGGATCAGAAAAGCAGCAATATTATTATTATTCTACGCCTGTATTGCGGCTTCTTTATGTGAACATATACTGAAATTATACAGAACACACAGAGGAGCCTGCTTACACTCTCTCACACCCCACAGAGACATCAGACAGCCTGCGGCGCCTGTTTTCATCAATCAGAACTGCATTGACATCACATGGCACAAAGTCAAACAGTGTCCTATTGAATTGGCAGGAGAAGCTGTGAGATTAGATTGCATCTGAGGAATGCTAATTTACCGGGAGCCCTGGGTCTGGAGATGTCGTGATTAAAGACTCAATTTCCCAGAGGTCAGTGTGGTGTGATCACATATTACCACTAACTGATGGAGTGTCTCTGACATCTGCACTCTGACGGTGCGGCTTTCACAAGCGGCAGCATCAACAGCCATTAACATGGAATAGAGAATCAGGCGGCAGCGTTGGATTAAAGATTCCTGTCAGAGTCAAGAATTCATTCAGTCACGGAGTTCTTAAGTAGCTGCGTTATGCTATCAAACTGCTTATTCATGGTTTAGATTATGTAAGTGAAAAAAGTAGAGGGAGAGGCCTACAGCAGCTCTCCGCTATAAACTGCTAAGCCCTGAAATGCTGCCATCCAGCATTATCTTCACATAGCAGGAAGCCCTGCCATGCATTAGCACAACATGTGCAGTAGTGGTACTGGGTAACACAGACAGACACACAGCACTTCTCTGGGTTTATTACAAACATATCATCTTGACAGCTAGAAAAATAAATTCCTGGTTTTATTAAATTAATAGAACCAGGATTAAATGGCCAATTGCATATTTAAATGTACAATTAAATACAAATGACATATACTTTAAGAGGTTTCCCAAAGCATACCATTCATTTTTAGGTGGAATTCCTTCCAGGCGGCATGTGAGTTGTATTCATTTCTGCTGGGTGCTTAGAAAGAAACTCACATGAGATATGTAATCCATCACAGTGACCATTTCCTTGCCCTTGTTTTTCTGTCAGTTATTTTATCATCATGTGGTAATGCAGTTGAAAGCAGGAGCCATTTTCTCATTTTCTCTTTCTTAGTGGTGCATTCTATGGAGCCCCAAAGCTGACAAAAGGCAGTAAATGTTATATAAAGCTGAGTAAATCAATAATACAGAAATTGAATGTAAAAAATAAATCTAAAGCTTTATATTTTTCTTTAACCTCCATTGAGTTTATAAAATGAATTAAAGTTTAAAACTTTTCAGTTATAGCTTACCTAAAAACACTGAGCAGCAGCCTTTTTAAGCTAGCTATCCATCTCCAGCTAACTCCGGCATTTTAAAACTACACCAGCCAGGGCGGGTAATGTTAATCATCCATGTACTGCATACTGCTGTAGCATTATTGTATAAACTCTTAACAGTAGCATTTTAGCCAGCAAGTTAAAGCTAGTAAAGTCAGCTACCATATACTGGTGATATATGAAAAAGTTAGCTTCAGCTAGCTGAAAAGGCTAGTGCTCAGTGTGTTTAGCTGCCAGTCAAACAGTTCCCTCATCACTCTAGTCTGAAAATAGAGCAAGTCAGCAATAAATAGAAGAGTACATTTATTTTATCAACATACTGGAGTTGTAGGGAAAATGTCTTTTTATATTTCATTTTTATTATCTAACTAATGGTATTATTAACTGATATATTCAGTTATATTTTTGACTCATCTGATAACGCTTTACTGCACTTTGTCGGCTTCAAGGCTCCACAGCTTTCAAGGACGCTCTGCCATTAAAATGTTCAGTTACTGGTGAAATACCAGCCATATTCCATAATGCAGATAACCAGATTCACATGATTCTTTTCAAAATGCCCACGTTTTCTTATTGTTTGTCTTCTGACTTTGATTTCCCAACAGCATGAATACAATGGGTTTTGGCAGTCAACGGTCAAATTATAGATGATAAAGTGTCCTTCAACACACCACTGGTTTCAAAGTAGCCCCTGCAAAACATTCAGCTAATTAGAGATCTAATTAGAGATCTAATTAGCTGAACTGAAAACACCTGTGGGTGTGGGCAGGGCCTAATTGGGTATACCGATACACACACTTGCAGTATTTGTAAGTCAAGTGCCTACTTGTGTGATTTATTTTCAGTAGCTGCCTACAGTGCCCAGGTGCCCGTTAGGATCGCAAACGTTTGGCAGTTTATCAGAGCTCACTGGGACACGCTTGATTAATGAGGCCATCCCTCATCTTTATGCAAACACTATACATGGCTCAGTCAAGCTCACACACTTTGATGGTTTGATTTAATTTCCACATAAAGCATAAAAAATAGGACCACCTATACAGCATTACAATTCCAATCGGATGACAGTGAAAACAAACACACATTCAGGAGTTGGGAGGAAGAATACAATTGATTAAGCAATTAAATAGAATTATCTAGAAGCACATAGTCTACTGTACATAAGACACATTACACAACATTATTTTGAATTATTTCCATCAAATAAAATGTTAAAAAGTTTGACATTTGGTGAAATACGCTTTTTTGCTTTCTTGGTGAGGGTTTGATGAGAAGATTGATACCTCTTTCATGTCTGTTCACTAAATGTGAAGCTAGAGCCAGCAGGTGATAAGCTTAGCTTAGCTTAGCCTAAAGACTGGAGGCAGGGGGAAACAGCTAGCTTGGCTCTGTCCAAGTTAGCACCCATAAAATCCACTAATTAACATTAAATAAATCACGTTTGTTTACTCCGTACACAAACAGAAATGGAAAAAACAAAGTTGTGGTTTTACTGACAGAGCTATGTGCTATAACATGTTTCACCTTTGGACAGAGCCAGGCTAGCTGTTTTCCCCTGCTTCCAGTCTTTATGCTAAGCTAATCACGAGTGGTTTCAATCTTCTCATCTAACTAACTATGTATATATATATATATATATATATATATAATTCTTATTACTCAGTTACTCAGTTATCAGTAAGTGATTCCCATCTGTGGAGGCTCTGCCATAACTGAGTCGTGACATGAATAATATAAATAATAATCAGGCATGAAATCCAACTTCTTTATGATTATTGCTGGTCGTCAAACCAGCTTATAGGCACATTACCACTAACCAAAGGACTGGTTTGGCGCAGTATACTGTGGTAAATTGTGGGATTCACTTAGCTCTGAATACCACTGCATCAAATGTGGGTTAGCTGTACTCTGTGTTGGCATTTTTTTAGACGTGGGACACACTTGCCTGCTACCTTGGCGGCGTGTGAACATGCACTTTGGTGCTCGAGACTGCAAGTGTGGGTACTGGGACAGACCCAGTATCCAAGAGATAAACAATTGCCAACATAACAAGACAATGAGTAACTACCTTAAAATAGCCCAAAATAGGGTGTGTGACTCACAAAACCCCTCTCTTGATGACAGGACCCCTACCCAAAAATAAATACTGTCAGGGTGAACAGGTGTGTCTTCCTTTTTTTAACATTTTTTTTGTATGTACTTTGTTATTTAAAGTATGGCATACTTCCAGTCCTGGCCTCTCTCGGCGTACGACAATAACACTGCTCCATATTCGTTTCTCTTCGCTGCCTTGCTAATTGACTGCTGTTTCCCAGAGCAGTTAGCTGATTGGTGCTCCCGTTGTAACCAGCTTGTAGTAGGCTCCCTTCAGGGACATGAGCTGGTCATGCGTTCCTTTCTCGACCACAAAGCCCCTGGACATGACTGCGATAATGTCAGAGTTCTGAATGGTAGACAGGCGATGGGCGATAACTATGCAGGTCCGGCCCTCCCTGGCTTTGTCTAGGGCCTCTTGCACGGTCTGTCACAAGCATAAAAACACACACACATATGAAGCAGTGCACACAGACTCACACACAGGCAGGAGCCATCATCAGTTTGCCCACGCAGCAGACACACAAGCCGCACAATTATAGCAATTTCACAATCATGCGTTGATTACTATGATTAGAATGTTCCAGAGCATCAGTGCGCTGCAGAGGCCTCTTTGCTCCTCAGTGTGGTTCAGCCTTTTGAGCTACAAAAGCTACTGCATAGGCCCGCAGACCATATTCATCTTAAAGAGGCTCTACTGGAGGGTTGGTATGAACTGTGAGCTGCTGGTGATAATAATAGAGATGATGAATGATAATGATGTTAATGATAATAATAATTAACTGCCTGCTCTTCTTGCTCTCTGTGCCCGGAGAATATCAAGCAGCTGCACCGCACTGGGATGTGAAGTGTGTGGATTCTGCAAATGACGGCGAAGCTGTTCAGAGTTTACTGAAGCGTACCTTCTCGCTCTCAGTGTCCAGGGCTGAGGTGGCCTCGTCCAGGAGCAGGATCTTGGGGTCACGGATGATCGCCCTGGCGATGGCGATGCGCTGCTTCTGACCGCGAGACAACTGAGAACCCTGGGCGCCGACGTTTGTGTCATATTTCTGAGGCAGGAAGCAAGAATATCTGTATTAAATGTCCTAAATATTACGGTGAGTTATATCCCCATCTGAACATTCACATATTATTTGTTTTGAAGCTTCAGACTGCTTTCACTTCCCCTATAGGACTTTTCTTAATGGAACTTTTCATAACTTGCCCCTCAGACGTTCTCACCTTTTCCCATCACCTGGGACTGTATGCACAAAACATCCTAAGGCTCTCTCCTAAAAATAAGGGGCGCGTCATACCTACATTTGGCGACTTTTTGCCTGAGATAAGTTAGAGGCAGTCCGGAGGACTCCTCGACCAGGCTAATGTATCATACCAGCATCAGGGACTCAGCTGAAGTTGCTCTCAGCAGCTTTGTGAAATCTCTTAAGAGGAAACTCTTAGCTGGAACGTTTAGTGGCATTTAGGAGGACTCCTAGTGGTACGATAAGATACTCTGTGAAGGGCCACACTCACCTGTACACCTGCTCCTCATTCACACATCAAGCCACACCTGTCCCTCATTAACCCCAGTGTGTATTTAAACCAGCCTCTCTCCCACTGCTGTCATCTGTTATGACCTTGTTCTGTTCATGATCTCTGCCTGCTCTCCTTTCACATGTTGTTGCCAACATGGACAAAGTGAACCTCATTTTAACCTCACCTGCTCTGCCTCTGAGGCCACGCTCATCATAAACATTACACACCCAAAATGTCCACAGTACCTCAGGAAGTGACATGACAAAGTCGTGAAGCTGGGCTTTCTTGGCGGCAGAGATGACCTCATTCATGCTGATTTCCCGCAGGTTGTCGCCGTACTTGATGTTCTCCGCGATGCTGCAGTCGAACAAGACGGGCTCCTGGGACACAATGCCAATCTTGGAACGCAGGAAGGACACGTTGACACGAGTCGAGTCATGGCCATCAATCAGCTGCAGAAAGCAATTGATTTTACCATTAGTAGAAAGCGATATAATAATCAAAGACTGAAAATACAATCCACTTAATGAGCTATCATAATGCCATCTCTACTGTAATTTCTCTCCTAGCTATGCAGAGGTGATGCTGTCCTTTTTAAATCTCGGACAGAGAATCAGGACTACGCGTTTCCAAACCACTTCCAACTCAATTAAGGCCATTTGACTCTTGGCAGAAATCCCTTCCTGGCACAAAGGCAAACCTCCATCCTGGGTGGAGTACCCCTTTTATTTTAAATAAAGCACAAAGTCAGCATAAATGTCTGATTGATAAATGAATTGAAGTCATAGAAGAGTCAGAAATACCTCAATCACCAAGTACACTGAATGTCCAGCAATTATTCTTTGACTTTGACAAATTACACATTTTACTTTACACAGTGACACTCAAGGTACAACTGAGCCTCATGAGAGTGCAAGCTGAAAGCAGACTATACATGACTAATGATAATGGCTTATTCATTTCAGAATGAGATGGCTGACATTTCGAGAGAGGTCAGCATCTGCTGTGACAATATATTTCTGGCTGTCTTCAAAGTCAGACCTCTTATTTGCACGTATCCTTGTAGAAATATGCAAAGAACTCACCAGATTCTTTCTGTGCAGGCTGATATTTTTCTAAACCATATGTAAGTGTTCACATCCTTGACCTAAACCTGCAATAACTTTTTTTTTTTTTTTTTTGGCTCAGCAGAAACAAGCTGTAAACACAACACTGCTGTGTCTTCGCCTTATAAAGTTAATAAAGCTAACATGTTAGAAAACAGCTTCCTATTTACACATCCACCAGATAAGTAGCAGCATTATCATTCATTTGGAGTCATTTCTGTCCACCTGGCACATATTTAGCTATCTGTTTTTGCTCTCCACCAACTCCTGTGAAAAATATCTGTCTCTTTAGCTGTTAAATGCTCCACTATGTTCACCAGCTAGCTAACCGCTAACTGTGTCTGTCAGCTGTTTGTTGCTGGGCAGTTGTCAGAGCTTTTTCGTTGAAAACAACGCATATAAGAGCGGTGAGAATGAACGCTGTGGGCCATAAGACCAAAACAATGAGTTAAAAGATGCTAAAAAGCTCTGTAGAGCTAACTGCAGTGTAGGGTGACAATTCTCCTGTGGGCTCACTATGAGCAACACATACAAGTAATCATGTGTTAATATAAAAATACTGATTACAGCGATTTTAAGTAAAAGTAGCAATACCACATTATAAACTGTATATACTCCATTAAAAGTAAAAGTCATTCAACCACTTGAAGCAGTACTCCAGCTATGTAGTAATGACTTGTGAAAGACAGATAAGAAAAATGGTCAAAATTGAAACAGCAGAGGTCGATATTGTGACTTTTAGCCCCTAGTATGTCCTATCATTTTTGGAAAGTTCCCTACAGAACCACAGAAGACAGTGTACATACAACTGTTTTTACAGGCTTCATAGACTGAACTTAATGTGTCAAATCTGTGGACCTTTAAGTAAAAGTATGCAAGTATTAGTAGAAAACTTTACTTAAAAGTCAAATAAAATAAAAGCACAAAAGTGACTTTTGTGAGTGTTATATTATTATACATTCTAATATTGGAGTGTACCTAGTATTTTGCTGTTGTAGCTGGTCAAAGTGGAGCTGTACTGTTAGTTAAATCTATAACAATACATCGTATTTTATAAGTTGATCACATGTTTTGAATGTATGTAAAATCTTCATTAAAAGTACAAGGAAGTAAAAGTAAAAAGTACAATATTTCCCTCTAAATGTTGTGAAGTATTAAGTAGCATGAAATGGAAATGCTGAAGTAAAGTACAAGTACCTCAAAACTGTGCCATTTACAGTACATCCTATGAAACTACTAATAATACACTTTACATTCATTGCACATATTTTGCTGTGTGTCCTCCTCACCACTCTGCCGTGGTCAGGATCATAAAACCTCTCCAGCAGCTGCACACTGGTGCTCTTCCCACAGCCGCTGCTACCCACAAAGGCCAGCGTCTGGCCGGGCTTCACCGACACGTTCAGCCCGTTCAGGACCTGGATGTCTGGCCTGGTGGGGTAGGTGAACTTGCAGTCAATGAAGTCAATGTTCCCTTGGAAGTTATCCTGAAAACACAGCGGAGGGAGGAAGGGAGGGAAAGAGAACAAAAAAAAGAGCACAAAGGTTAGGTTTCTTGGTGTGTTAGGGTGCCACCTCCTGTCAACAAAAGCCAGGTTAGACTCTCCAGTTACACAGGTCATTTAATCCTTACAATTGTCTTATGAGGGTTTTTAATTCTTCAAAATGATCCACATCTTTTAAAGGGCTCTGCGTACTGGTATTTTCAGGAAATTGTATTCTTTTGCATGTACAATATGTGATAAAAGGACTAACAACCCTTCCTTGTCTCCTTCCATATACACATCTCTCTTTCATAACTTATGTAAAATTAATAGGCAAAGAAATAAAGGAATAAGATATCAGACTTTACATCCATCATGGAGGGAGTGCTCATTTTTTATACACTCAGCACGCGGCATAGTACATAACACATAGCATAACATATGCCCTCATACCCATTTATCTTCCTTTTCGCTGTAGACGCTGATCTGAGGCACGCGGTCCAGCAGCTGGAAGAAACGTGCTGCTGCAATCTTGGCCTTGGCGTAGTCTGGGGTGTAAGAGGAGGCTCTGCCGAGGGCTATGCCGCTGGTGACGATGGCTGAGATGACCCTGCCGAGAAACCATCATAATGTAACTTAACAATCAGTCCCTTTGTACCTCCACTGGCTCACCACAGGGTTGGGTTCATTCTTCTCCTGGTACGAGCCTTCTCCTCTCACCTGAACACCAAGCTGAAATGGAGCCCCTCCTGTCGCACCAAGTAACCTCCAAACCTGTAGGAGGCGGAGTTGGTCAAGAAGATGACGCACTGGGCGAAACCATAGCAGGCTCCGTACACATTTGCCTTCTTCAGGGCCGCTTGGTGCGGCACATCGAGCTGGGCCTTGTACATGTCCACAAAATTCCTCTCTTTCCCGAGGCCTGCGATGGTGCGGATGTTGTTTAGTGCCTCGCCAGAAATCTGAAAATAAAGGACTCAGGTTGAAATTCTGATACCAGATTAAATGGCACGGTAAAACAAAACAGGCAAAAAAAGGCAGCTAGTTGAATAGAAGCTGTTCCTAACTCTTATGTGTTTTTAATGTGTGAAGGAGAATACAATATAGATAAAGCATTTGCTCTGTTCTTATCTATATCCTATTTTATGCTGCTGCAGTAAGCCTAAGCCAATTTCCCCCAATAGGGATCATTAAACTTTCATCTAATCCACTTTATTTGGATGGGTGGGGTTTACTGCATCGGGATAATTAAGATAGCGTAAAGGAAGTTCACAGTAAATTGACTTTTAAATACTTTTTCTTTGATTGTGAACTTTCTGGCTCTCTCTGTATTGCTCTGAGGTTTTATCCACTGTATTTTTCAGTACCATGACTGCATTTTAAGCGTGGGTGGCCCCAGTAGGAATTGAACCTGACAGTGTTTGCTCCGTTCCCAACTTGCCAAATTACAGGAGCACCTGATAAAATGCTATTATACCAAGATCTGAGTTCAGCTGCGGGGCTGTAGAGCTTTCCTTCAGTGATGAGAAAAAGCTGAAACCTGGAGCCTAAAATAGACACCGTTGTTAAGCTGTCTCTTATCTCCTGTCAGTAGATAAGTCATCTGATGTCACCCCCCACCTGAAAGTTTAGCGGGATTATTGAGATGATGCTTTTGACTTGTCATTCAATATCAGAATGTTGCAGCTGTGGTATTTTCAAACTGGAGGCTGATAAATAGTCACAGGAGACAGGTGGTTGTACAGTATAAACAACAATATCTGACCCGTCCGGCGGCCTCCATGGCCTGCTTGTCCTGCTTCGCGAACCCTGTTAGCATCTTAGCCTGGAAGCCACCCGACAGAGCGATGAACGGCAGGAAGCACAGGATGAGCAGCGTGAGCTTCCAGCTGAAGCAGAAGGACATGATGATGGCCACGCCGATGTTGGTCAGAGAGTTGACGATCGTGCCTATCTGCGAGCCGGTGGCCTTAGGAGAAGACAGGTAGAAAAGAGGGACCATGTTATTTGACTCAAGATGTCGGGCAATGTGCAGATTCTCCTCATGGATTGAACTCAATCATCCAAGCAGAATTTAACAAGTCAGGATACCAAGCAAAAAAAAAAGTCACATTAGAGAATACTTCTCATGGTTTGTTCTCCAGATAGATGGGGTTTATCTCAAGACATAATACATCACAATGAAGACAATGAATTCAGTCAATTACATTTGCCCTACAAAGGCAAAATGCAGTAAAGATACATATTTGGTAAAAATTGAATTAAGACCTGAATCTGACTGTTTTACTATATAAATTCAATTCAACTTTATTGTCATTGTATTTGCGTACAAAGAAATATAGTATAAAAAATAATGAAATGATTCATAATTTCTGTTAAAACAGCTTTTGAAATTTGCAGTAAGTACAAAAACGTGTTCATTTGTTAATTTTCCCCCCCTCAACTGTTATCTGTAAATGAAAATACTGTATCCATTCTAGTGAACTGACATTGTGGTAATTCAGTTATTCCACATTACTAAATCCAATCATAATGGAGAAAAACCCCAGCTAAAACTCCTGCTCAGGGTAGCTAGCTTAGCAGAGCAGCAAATGCTGTCTCAACTTAACTCTAGTGGAATTCATGCGATTTGTTGTGGTGACGGTACTTTAAAATGACATGTAAATGTAGCAAATTATAAATTAATTTATTATGTTGATTTCAGTATGAATATAAGGACAATTAGACAGACACCTAACGAGCAGAGACACATTTAATTCATATAAGATGGGGGTGTAAATAACCAAAATAGTTTATTTTCATTTTTTTTTAAACTAGTTAAAATGAACAAACAAGCTAAGAGAACACATTTTGTTTGTCCTTTGCGTTTCCTGAAGAATATCAAACGGCAGAGTGCATTTTTTAGGTATTATGTAGGTTCAATGGCAATGAGTTTTGGGGGACTCCTATACCTAAAAGGAATAAATGAAGGCATTACAACCTTTCCTTACTGTTACACAGTTCAGCCAGTCTGAAAACTTTAAAACCTTATTGACAACTTCACTGCTTCTGTAGTTCTCTCTTTGTATACCCTTCCAAAACTAACAGATATAAAAATATCTGAAAAATGAATAACTCACTCTACCTTTTATTAGTTAGTGTAGTAAGTGTACCTGCAGGTTGTGAGCACTGCATATAATAAAAGAATACAGAAGAATTTCAAGTCTAAGAAATCTGATTTAAAAATCATTCATTTGAGATCTTTTCTCAAATGAAACAATGTTTAAATACCAGAAGAGTGGCCTGCTGTATTGGAAACAAATCTCACCTCAGCTTTTTAAATAAAAATAAAAATCATTATCTTTTCACACTGAGGCTGTAACTCACTCCTTGAACTTGTGAGGCATCAGTTGCCAGACGTGTGGTCAGAGCTCCGGGGCTGTTTCTGTGATCATCAAACCAGCCGATCTCTTGGCCCAGCATGGCGTGAAAGCCGAGCCGCCGTAACCTGCGGGTCAGCAGCTCTCCAGACTTGGAGAAGGCATAACCCTGGAGACACACACACACACACACACACAGGGAGTATTTTTATTAAGTCCAAAATACCATCACAGTGAGCTTCAACAAAATGTAATATATTGCTAAATCTTTCTCATCCCAAGAAGGTATTAATTTGCCAAAATAAAGGAGGTCTCTTGTGAATTTCCCCCATCCTTGAACACAAGCAGGGGGTGAAGGCAGCAGCATTAAAGCAATCAGTCTGGCTAAAGCAGACTGCTACTCTACCTGCAGCATCTGGGTGAAGAAAGAGACCACGCCGACCATGACAAAGAACAGGCAGATGCTATCAATCTCCTTCCTCTGAGCCACAGGATCTGTTACTGAGAATGTCTACACACACAGACACACACACACACAGGCATACGTGCATGTACAAAAACATGTTAATATGGACCATCACATACATACATACACAATGTGCATACATATAAATTTACACACAGCTGAGTGAAAAAATAGCGCAATACAGGGATCATTGTCTCCAACAGTGTTCAGTGACTTAATTAAAATATGTATGATAATAAATAATTATCATACATGTACATAAACGTATAATCCTCTATACTCCTTTCATAGGACTTTACTGATAACACAGTACACCAAGCTTAGTTAGAGTTGATTATATATCTGAGATCACAATGACTCTTTAAATCCCCTATATGTAGAATATTTATGTAAATATAGAATCTTTTTTAAATTCTTCTGATGGCAGGCAGAAACAGAAGTCCCGCTCTCAAATCTCACGAGAGATTGTTGGAGTTGTTGCAGGAAGACAACTGTTTCTGGTGAAACAAAAAGGATCTTACTCTTTAACAAACTGTCTGTCTCTGGAGGGATCCTTTCCATAATGTCAGAAACTTAGAAACAGTCTGAGTCTGTCTGTGGCAAAATCCAGCACTTTCAGTGGATGGACTTTGACGGGCGCAGTTGCCCCGAAGGATTACGTTGCAGCCATTGCAGCCTGAAGTGATCAAATATTTTTGTAACTATTAGTCATTTAGACCCCAAAATTTGTAAAAATAAAAAATAAATAAATAGGGCCCAGGTTTAAAAATACCAGAATTACCCTTTAAGGCTTTTGAAATTAGCCTGATTTGTGTATTTTAGAAAATCTGATTACAACTTGAACCTCACCGCCAAGATTTGACTGAAAAGTAGAGAATAGACGGGGTTGACCCCTCCATTTATGGCAGCCCCAAATGATCCAAAAAGCATATAGGGCCACTCAGGTGTGTTGTACTTCAGGATCCTGGCAACTGGAGCAGGCTCCACAAGTTCGTCCTCCTCCTCTGAGATGGCGTTCTGAGCATTCACACAGACAAATACAGGGATCAGCAGGGATATACAGGAAAAAAAACGATTAACTGTGTAGATTACCTGAGGATTGATATAGAAAAAACAAATACATTATCAGGAACATTTCAAACAAGTGGTTTTACCCTCCAACGGTATGTAATTATTGTTGACCTGCTTCAACCGGCCCACACATGAAGTTGGATGCACACAAACACACACCTTGGATTTGTCTGCCTGTGACACAACGTAGGCTCTGGGGCCAAGCGCCCCAGCAATGGGAACAGAAGACTCTGGGAGCAGACTGGACAGCTGAGATCGGGACCGCTGGCGGATCGAGGCTCTGCAAAAATATAACACTTGGTTTCTGAGCGGCTGTATAGCCATCACTTGCACATGAATATTCTAAGGACTTGGGAATGTATTGTAGCTACTCGACTGTGTTAACGCTCCTGTTCTTCTTCTTCTTGCACTAATTACTGGGTGCTTGTGGTGATAGAGGACCTCAAGCCTCCTCTGCTGTTACCATTTGTAAGTGGCTCTGGATGATAGTGCCAGCTAAATGCTCCAAATGTCGAAGTGAATGTAAGAGGGTAATTAAGTAAATGAAGGTACCAGTTTCTGCCACGACACAAGTCAATTTCAGCCACAAAATGATTTCTGCAATAATCCTATTTAGATGCACAGTCAGGACCACGTAATGGATATTATACACAAGTAAGCAAATGAAGTGATAAAGTGCAGGAGGTGATTGGGAATGTGTTTACCTCAAACTGGCACGGTAGCTACCTGCTCTGGATAGACTTCGCCTCTCTGACTCTTCTTCCTTGTCAGCCACTAGTGCAAGAGATCCAATAAAGAGTGATGATCACAATCAGTAGATCCTTATTGTTTCTATATGTGGATGAATATCTTTCTGAGACCAAAGATTTAGCGGAATGAACAACTTTGTGAGCTCATGAAGACATTGTCCCCCAAAGTTAGGCCTACTTTGCCGAGCCTTCTCATTCAGAGCCTTGTCTCCTTGGCTCTGTAGGGTGACAAGAGTGAAGTAGACTCCCTTCCTCTCCAGCAGTTCATTGTGCTTGCCCCTCTCCACAGCTCGGCCGTGCTCGAAGCCAACAATCACATCAGCGTTCTTTATGGTGGACAGCCGGTGAGCGATAGAGATGGTGGTGCGACCCAAGCGTACCTATGATGAAACCAAACAGGCTGGTGCATCAGTTCTGCTGGGAGCTAAGCAAACCACTCTTGATAGATAGCTTAATAATCCTGCCTTTTGATTTGGGTTTATCTGATTTTGAATAAACAACAGAATTGAGATTTCCCATTCAAAAAAATCTTTACACCCCAAACAAATTCAGTTTAATTTCACATTTTGTCAATATTTTGCATTCTTCGTTGGCTGTGAAGGGGATTTTTTTTTTCTTATTTTATGGTCATGTACGTTCCCTTTTCTATAGGTCTGGTTCTTTTAAATGTGGCAGAATATTCTTATCCCATTATATGAAATCAAAATGTTAATATATCAAAATAAAAAGAGAACATGACGGGACCTGCCTTTTTTCCACATTGATGGATTTATCTTTGCTCTGTGTTTGTATTTTATCTAGTGTCTTTATACTGTATTTCTTTATAGCTCTTACTTCTAGAGTGCCTTTTTTAAAGGGAAACTCCACAGTCTTACACATCTAAATCTAGATCCTAGCAACTCGAGGCTACATTAGCCGCTACTAGCATAACAGATCTTTGGCTGAACTGTTGGTGGTGGTGGCGTTGCATTGTGGTAACTCAGGTGTGCCTTTAACTTGTTGATTATGTCATTGATTGCAGGTTGCCAGCCAGTATGTATGTACATTTAAGCCTCTATCTGATACGAGTGTGATCAAAACATCTGTATCTGAGCTCAGTGTGGGGTCATCCTCTCCTCAAAAAAAAAAAAAGACTGTAAAATGTGGCCTTCTTGTGCTGAAGAAAGCATTGCAGGATTTTCATTGTCTTGCCACCGGGCTGCACAATGAAACTATAAATGATCAAAACCTGACATAAAAGCAGAAGCTAATCCAGCACACAGACCAGTCAGACTTACTTTATCCAGAGCTTCTTGAACTACGGCCTCGCTCTCGTTGTCAAGGGCAGAGGTTGCCATGTCCAGCAGCAGGATACGAGGATTCCTGACCAGCGCTCGAGCGATGGCAATACGCTGCTTCTGACCGCCGCTCATCTGACCTCCACCCTCCCCCACCAAGGTGTCGAATTTCTGTCAGATTTCAAATTACAGGGAAAGTTATTAGGCCTATTGGTTGTTAAAACTACTTTGAATTTGTGCTTTTACTTTTTTTGCACATGAGCACATCCTGAATCTGAACCCCTATTCGCGAGATCCTCTGTCCCACTTCACCTGGGGCAGGTCCATGATGAAGTTGTAGGCGTTGGCCTCCTTTGCAGCAGTGATGACGTCTTCCATGGAGACGCCGGGTCGACCGTAGCGTATATTCTCAGCGATGGTGGTGGCAAACAGCACAGGCTCCTGCTCCACAATGCCAATCAGCGAGCGCAGCCATTGGATGTTCAGCCCTCTGATGTCATGACCGTCCAGGGTCACCTGAGATGGAGGGCACAGAGAGCAGCTAGTTTTGCTAAAATTGATGGATGATGCTATTAAAGTACTTTGCTGCTATAATGTGGTGTTTTTTGCAACAATGCTAGTTTCAAATGGTAAGGCTGTTAGTCTTGTGCATAACCTTCATTGTGCTATAAGAGGCTATTTCATTCTCTAGAAGCTGAAAGGAATAAGAAAGTAAGGTGTGCAAAGAACTCTAATTCCAGTAAAAGTGAAAAATGAGGCTGTTAGGACCCATTGGCTGAATAATGAAACAGATTATCATGTACTTCTATTACCCTCAGGGGGTGGTTATTTTTGAAATGACTAGAATAAAGCTTAAAAGGAAGGAGGCGGCAGCTACAGTGTGTCGAGGGAATCGTCAATCTCAGGAGTTGACAAAAGGGACTGCTGATAGAAGAATCACAGTATATTACATGTTCATTTTGGAACATGAGAACATGTGTCTCAGCTGTCAAACCTACCATGCCCTCTTTAGGGTCATAGAAACGCTGGATGAGCTGAATGGTAGTACTCTTCCCAGCTCCACTTGGACCAACAAAGGCTGTGGTCTCCCCGGACTTCACTGCAACACTGAGCTGGTCCAGGATCTGAGTAGAGATCACATGACACCGTGGCAAAGGTGACACTGAAAATTTCTGAATCTCTCCACAGAAATCAAATTCTACCCTCATATATCACATTGAATGTAGAAGTACCTTGACTTCAGGTCTGGAGGGGTAGTAGAAGGTGACGTTGTGAAACTCAATATCTCCTTTGACCCTGTCAAGCTTATATCCAGCCTCAGAGAAACAGTCAATCTCCGGCTCCTGACAGTGAAACATTTAATAAATGAGACCTGTCAATCAGAGGCAATGGTTTCCTGTGAAAATACCTTGTGAGGATCAAAATCTTGCAATCAAGCATTCTTACTCTGTCAATAGTCTCAAAGATGATGGTAGCAGCTCCACGGCCCGCAGCAAACGCCTCCAGACATGGGGAGGCCTGCCCCAAATTCATGGCTGCTATCAAAACACCAAAGAACACCTGGAATGAAGAGGTCAGTTTATTATGGCTGCAAATGAACCAAAAAATCACATAAATGAATATTGTGTCTATATGGTGAAGGTGATACCTGCAGTAGTGTCCCTGGTGTGTACTCCTCAGTGTCCACCACCAGACTGGAGCCATACCAGAAGGCCAGACCATAGCACAGAAAGATGATCAGCCACATAAATCCGGTGAAAAAGCCCATGATCAGACCCTTCCTAATGCCCAAGCGCTGCGCTGAGATCAAGTTCCTGTCGTACCTGGAGAGGAGGAGAGGAGCTCATCTCAGCTGCATTTATACAGGAAACAGTCAATTTTCAACTTTCATCTGGCAGATTTTACCTTTGCACTTCTTTTTTCTCTCCACCAAAAGCAGCCACAGTTCTGATGGAGGAGAGGACCTCGTCAGCTACAGCTCCAGCTTTGGCGTAGGCTTGCAGCTCCATCCCTGTTAGCTTAGCCACAAACTACGGGACAGTGGTGATGCAGAGTTGATGGAGAAGAGAAGAGAAATCAGGTAAAGGCGAGTGAAGTTAAGTCAACAAGTCAAGTCAAGAGAAGTCTCACCAGAGCCATAAGACCAGTTGCAATACCGATCAGTGGACTTGCTGCGACAATGACAAGTGTTAACTTCCATCCTTTCACAAAGCCAATGCAGAAACCACACACAAAGGTGGTGAAGCGCTGCAAAAAAATGGCAACTTCATCCGCAATGGCATCGTTGATCTTGTTGATATCACTGTAATACAGATAGAAATGGACTTCACTTATATTGCGCTTTTTCAACCTCAACGGTTCCCAAAGCAGATTACAAATTGGTCTCATTCACACACACTGACGGAGCTGCTATGCAAGGTGCTCAGCTTAAGGTTCAGTGTCTTGCCCAAGGGCACTTCGACATGGGGCCAGGAGGAGCCAGGGATTGAACTTCCAACCCTGGGATTAATGGACGACCCGCTCTATCTCCTCAGCCACAGCCGCCCTCCTATGACCTCATATAACCACTGTCACTCATACACACCAATACTCCAAAACACTCCAGGAGACAGAAATCAAGTCGTCATTGTCCCACTCACTCTGACATGCGAGTGTTGAGCTCCCCTACAGAGGTGCAGTCGAACCAGCCGATCTCCATCCTCATCACTTTGCTGAAGTACATTCTCCTGATGAACTGAATCTGTCTGGCAGCGGACGTCACCCACAGGGAGATCTATCCGTTGTAAAAGAGAGGTTGTACTCAGATTTGTTCGTTGTTAGATATAAAAGCAAGCAGAGCAGCAGGATGGCATCAGGAACTCTGACCTCCTTTTGAAAGGTAAAAAGAGAAATTTAACAAGTGAAACATTTATAGAGACACTGCAGAGATTAAAGTTCAGCGTTTTCAACATGAGTACAACTCAGCCTCAGAAAACAGGTGGGTATTGTCTTCTGTGGCTCTGTAGGGGCTTTGTCAAGTCTGAGAGAAATAATTCTGATGATGTCATAGCGATGTTACCAGGGTCTTGGCTTGAGATTGGAGGCTACAGAAAGTCTGCATTTCAAACTGGGGCCATGTGGATTTGAAAAAGATGTGGGCACTTGTCAGGCATGGTGGGTCTAATGAGGATACGCTATTGCGTTGCATTATGGGAAATGTAGGATCCAGCAGTTGTGGAGTTTGACACATACTAGGAATTAAAAAACAGGATATCTCTCTCTCCTGCTTTGACTTTGACCATTCTTTTTAAAATCTGTCTCTTGCAAGCCTCCCAACCTTATGAAAGTGTATTGTTAAACCTTTTAGTGCATTATAAACCAATAGTAGTATTTTAAAGTAAATTATTTGACACACAGGAAGTCAGGAAGCCTACACAAAGTAGTCCCTATCCAGCAAATAACATTCAAACCAGTTTATGAATGTGCCAGAAAGTCCCATCCAGTTTTCCAGCCAGTCTGTCTAGTAATATGTTGTGGTCGACCATGTTGAATGAACTGTTTGCATTTAACTTCATGACATTTAGGAAGAGCCGTCTCAGTGCTGTGGTGTGGTGGAAATCTTGTACTAAACAATTGTTCACTGCCAAGAAGCTGTTCAGCTGTTTTGTTTTCAATGATTTGACTTATAAATTGGAAGTTTGGTATTGGCCTGTAAGTGTTCATTAGTGAGGTGTCTAGATTGTTAAGAAAGGCCTAATAACTGCAGTTTTTAGGTCCTGTGAGAAATAGTCTGAGAGAAGAGTTGACTATTTGCAGAAGATCTGATGCCATGTAATTAACAACATAAAAAAAAGCTAGAAGGCAGAATATAAAGGCAGCAGTTGGAAGATTTCAGATGTAGCACAATTTCCTTCAAGATTTCATTGCTGATAGGATCAAATTGTGTCTCTTTGTATAAAAACAAAGACCTTTTAAGACCAACCTGAATGTATCCGAGCAAGAATACAGCTGCTCCGATTCCAACATAATAGAAGGCAAATTTGGTCATTTCATATTCAATGTCGAGAAGTCTGAAAGACAGTAAAATAAATCATATATGAGGACTACACAACCACAGATCTTAAACACAGATCTAAAACTTTTAATATCACATCTTACACTGTATGTGATGTTGGAAAAAGCCCGCCTCATGCATTTCTCACAACCTACTTACCCACACGACCTGCCCTTCAGCGGTGTGAGCATCTCCCATGTTGAATTGTTCATGAAGCTCCAGTTTGACTGGTTCAGCGGCGTGATCAGGCCGTGCCCTGCAGTGTAGTTCCTCTTCCACTGGATAGTGTTGTTCACACACTCCTTCCTGTCATCTTGCAGCTCGTTGAGCTCGACGTCGTACTCGATGAAGGTGTCGGTGAGCAGGCCGAACACCAGCAGCATGAGGGGCTGGGCCGAGCCGTGCAGCACCGCACACACGCTGCCCATCACCATCATTAGCACCTCGCTGCATGTGGCAAAACGGAACTGGACAGGCATGTAAGCACAAAACAAACACTTGCATTAGGTGGACAAATCTCAAGTAGAGATGAAGGAAGAGGGCAGGTGTTACATAGTGAAGAATAAAAAGTGAAAGGGTGTTTTACCAGCTGAAAGAAGCCAACCCTTATCGCTGGTTGCTCTGCATTTCCTGGACCTCTGTTTGGAATAGAAGGCCATTCAGTTTTTATATAAAGTGAATGTGACAAAGTATCCAGGGCCTCTATTTCTATCATTTACTCACTTCTCATCATCCTTGGAAGTTGTCATGGTCCTGCATGGAAGAAAACAGAACACTCTGTGAGCTGCTACGCATATCCTCTGTGTAACACTTTATATTAAAGTCCCCCTCCACTCAAAAATATGTTTTTCTTCTTGTTCCTACAGCTGAATGTACAGAATGATGTGTGTGCAGAGTTTGACACTAGCAGGATGTTTTCACATTCATCTGCTGAAAGTGGAAAGTTTCTATGTGCTCACTGAAAATCTGATTTGAAGGGGCGGACCTACGAGCATGATTTGTGAAATCATAAATAGTTTGGTAGCCAATCCTGGTCCAATTTTTAGCTTGCAAAAGTGTGATGTGGCAACTTGAAGCCTCCAGCACACTCACACTGAGAATGGACTTTACAGTGACGTAAGAAACACCTGTCGTACAGCAGGAAAACTTCTATTTACAGATTCTGGATTTTTAATGAAGGAGAAGGAGTAGGTGTCATTTCAAAGATTATTGAACTTATATCAGATACAATTTTTTATTCAAAGTAGAGCAATTTATATACATGTTAAAACATGTCTGGAGGGAAATGCATGAATGAATGCAGGATGTATCATGAATTTCTGTTGCTCAGGATAAAGAAATGAAACAAAACCAATATAAAGAGTTTGTGTTTTCTGTTTCTGTATTTGTTTGTGTTGTCAAATTGGTTAAGATGTTTTCTTCTGTGTTTTTGCATGTGTTTTCTTGAGCTCTCAGGGATACCATGAGTAATGAAGCATNGAGCATGATTTGTGACATCACAAATAGTTTGGAAGCCAATCCTGGTCCAGTATTCAACTTATTCAAGTGTGATGTGGAATCTCGACGCTGCCAGCGCACATACACTGAGAATGGACTTTACAGTGACGTAGGAGACATCTGTCGTCCAGCAGGAAAACTTTAGAAATTAACACAATTTGCATATTCATAGATCCTGGAATTTTTAATGAGCCAGAAGGAGTANGAGGGCAGGTGTTACATAGTGAAGAATAAAAAGTGAAAGGGTGTTTTACCAGCTGAAAGAAGCCAACCCTTATCGCTGGTTGCTCTGCATTTCCTGGACCTCTGTTTGGAATAGAAGGCCATTCAGTTTTTATATAAAGTGAATGTGACAAAGTATCCAGGGCCTCTATTTCTATCATTTACTCACTTCTCATCATCCTTGGAAGTTGTCATGGTCCTGCATGGAAGAAAACAGAACACTCTGTGAGCTGCTACGCATATCCTCTGTGTAACACTTTATATTAAAGTCCCCCTCCACTCAAAAATATGTTTTTCTTCTTGTTCCTACAGCTGAATGTACAGAATGATGTGTGTGCAGAGTTTGACACTAGCAGGATGTTTTCACATTCATCTGCTGAAAGTGGAAAGTTTCTATGTGCTCACTGAAAATCTGATTTGAAGGGGCGGACCTACGAGCATGATTTGTGAAATCATAAATAGTTTGGTAGCCAATCCTGGTCCAATTTTTAGCTTGCAAAAGTGTGATGTGGCAACTTGAAGCCTCCAGCACACTCACACTGAGAATGGACTTTACAGTGACGTAAGAAACACCTGTCGTACAGCAGGAAAACTTCTATTTACAGATTCTGGATTTTTAATGAAGGAGAAGGAGTAGGTGTCATTTCAAAGATTATTGAACTTATATCAGATACAATTTTTTATTCAAAGTAGAGCAATTTATATACATGTTAAAACATGTCTGGAGGGAAATGCATGAATGAATGCAGGATGTATCATGAATTTCTGTTGCTCAGGATAAAGAAATGAAACAAAACCAATATAAAGAGTTTGTGTTTTCTGTTTCTGTATTTGTTTGTGTTGTCAAATTGGTTAAGATGTTTTCTTCTGTGTTTTTGCATGTGTTTTCTTGAGCTCTCAGGGATACCATGAGTAATGAAGCATTTACTAGTCACATAAACTCATAGGGACTTGGTGTTACCGTGGTGACCAGCAGGAATTAATGATACACTTTGCATCCATTCATGCATTAGTAATGCATTACTTAAGCATATGTTTTGTACCCTTATCATAATATGTCACCTATTCTCTGATATAGCAGTGCTGTTGATATAGAATATGAGATAGTATAATAGAACTGGAAATTTGGTCTCACCTGAGGCATAATAAACACATCTACATACACACCTATATACATACATACAAGTACACATGGCCAAGGTCACTGACCTTATTTTCTACAAATATAATGAGTATTTCTTAGTAAAATCTGTTGTTTATAGATTTTAAAACAATATCCAAGATTATCTTCCAATAATACATAAATAGTGACATATTAAATACTCCAAAAAATACTACACTTACATATAGGAGCCAGCTGGTTCTGCAACACAAGAATACAACAGGCACTTTTTTTACAATCTGTAGCTGAAACTTGTATCCATTTTTTTTTTTTTACTCAAATAGAATAAAATAACAGATGTCCATATTATTTGATCGTATGTGGGCCGTTTTTGTTTAATAAAGCATCCTCACTGTCTAATAGTGCATTACCTTCATCTGAAAACTCATAGCTGTGGTTTTCCTGTCCCAGTTTTTTAATGCTTTGCAATTTCACTGATCCAGTCGGCATGTTGACTCATCTTGCAAAAGCAAAAAGAAAGCGCATTTCAGATGTCCAAAACCAGAATAATTAGCGTCACGTCAAAATTTAAATCCCACTTTAATTATGACATTGAAGTCATAAGTAAGTAAGACATATTATGAGTCCGCTTAAAAATGAGTAACTTACCTACACGTTTCCTTGATTGAAACTAATCATGGGTTCTAACAAAAGGAGTCAAGTCCAATAAAACCAGCAGTAAGAGCAGAACCACTACAATAGCGTCCAGTATCCTGACACTCAGTTGTTATGTCCCCCAGCTAGTTGTAGTTGTGGCAGCTTGTCACTTGGGCGACACACTGTGTACCTTGGCAGAGATTCACATGCTCTTATTGAGCAGAATTGGGCTAGGCTGGAATTCAGGGTCAGAGTGTTTTGTTTGAGGGTAAGAGTCCTGTCGGTTTATGCTGCTGAAAAGGCCAGTCACCTCGCTGGGAAAACATTTTACCTGCGGAGGCCCTGCACTGTCTCTGCATCATTACAAGTTGAATGTATTCACACAGGTGATAGCTTTAAATGAGCATTATGTAATCCTTTTGAAAATGAGAAGATTCAATATTCTGTAGATCCACACGAGTGATCCTGCCAACAGCGGCAAGTTTGTGGTGGAAATCTGTATCAATAAAGGCGAAATACGAAGATCTGTCCTTCTGTAAGTTTATTCAATACATTTGCAAATTGACTCCAAGCATACAGAGACCAGTCTCCACAGCAAAGAGCAAGAAAAAACTCTCTGTAACAATTGTGTGACCCCTTCCTTACATGCTCACTTACTGTGTACAAGAAGTAAACACAAATAGATGATTCATTCTAGGGTCCATTACTTGTAGCTTTCTCGCCTTGACTGTAGGTTCCAGTTATCTAGGGGCCATGAGCCCAGTTGAACACACAGTGTCTAGTCACAGAACACAAAGGAACTGAGTCAGAAAATACTTTTACTTTTGTCACATAACAACAAAGTATGGGACAAAGATTAAGCAGTTTCAAGTAGTTTAAAATACATTTGGTGCTCTTCTTTTTGGCCCCTTCAACTATAAAGTTGGAGATGCAATCTGTCTTTTAACAAATAATATATTTACATTTTTAAAAAGAAAAGTCATAATAGGGAAACTTAAGTGGGGTTAACTTTCTCTTTCAACTCAAAATGTAAAACTTATAATGTACAAATAAAGCTACAACCACACTGCAAAATTGTATCTGAAGATGTTCTGTACACAAAATGGCCCAGTATGTTAATACGTTAGCTAATTATGCTGTCTCTTAAAGCGAGACTATGTAACTTTTAAAAGAAGAAACAACACATTTTTCTTCTTACAAATGACAAGTTTAATTCTTAAGCAATAAAACAAATCATTGATGCTACAGCCTTACTTGGTCTGGTATGAACAGTAGCTTATGGTGGCTAATGTTAGCAAACTTTAGCTAGTATTTCTATAAAAACAGACATTACTTACTCAGTGTTCTGACTTAATGGCTCTTCCCTACTTTTGCTACTGTTGCATTTTCTTTGCGCATTTAACAATATCCCATAATCATCACACTGCAAAAGTCACATAGGCGCTTTAAAGCTACAACAACATAGTTTAACTATACATGTGAGCACGAGTTGAGAATGTGTGTAGATGTTGCCGCAGGTTGATGTTTAAACTTTCTGCACTAGAGGTTATTGCCCTCTTCCAGCTTGGCTTCCTGGTCAGCTTCTTGCTGTACATACTTCTGTCATCTTTTTTCACCTTGAATGCAACAACTAAGGGAATGCAAATTATTTTCATACTGCTGAGATAAATACTGCGAGTTTCAAATACACACACACAAATACAGTGAAGGTTATAAGTAAAGGCTGATTGTTGTTTCCCTGTAAACTTAATAATAATAATAAATTAAACTATCAGCTGACTATTTGTTGTACCTTATTAACCCTAATAGACATTTCTGTTCATTCCTTTGTTTGACAAAACTTGAAATTAGGGTACAGATTACCAGCCTGTATCTAGTTTGTTTGTACATTGGTATGTCATGAGTATTACTGTTTGTGATCCAAGGGCAAAACGTAAACCCACTCTAAATAAGAACTAAATCTAATCTACTAAATCTACTAAATTAATGTTTTTGCTGAAGGTTTGTTTATCATTAAAGTTTGAGAAAACACGCGTGCAACAGGCCTATATTTTAAAAATATAATTTGAGACTCACTTATAATGCTTAATTTTCATCTATAAATCAGACGCTTTAATTATATTTGAGAATATACTCCTTGTGATTTATATTGTCATAAAAATGACTGATTGGGCCTGCATTCTTACACATGAAAACACCCGACTGCTCACTGGTGGCAGTGTGCTGTAGGTCACTCACCGCTGCCTTCAGATGCTGTCAGGAAACTACAAAGAGGAAGATTATGAACATGTGTCCAAGATGCAAAGTTCCAGAGGAAGAGGACATGATAATTTGTCGAGAACTTAAGAACTGGTAAGGGTTATTTATGCAGAACCCTCATCTTATCCATCATCTGAGTGTTTGTCATCATCTGAAAAGTCCAGGATGAAGTACATAATTACTTCATTTAGGTTGGTGACAGGGCAACTGTAAAAGAAAGTACAAACTGTAATCTAATCTACTCTAATCTAATACAAGAGAATTCTTCGAGGAGTGCTTGAAGGCAGCATCATGGAACAACAGGAAAGATTTACCAAACAACACTGCTGCCACCTTGTGGTAAGAATGTAAAAAGCTTCAACTAACCCATGGCACACTGAAAGATAAGGTTAACTGTGGGAACAGTTTTGTTGGCTGTAAAGAAATAAGCTGTATTTCTGATGTGTAGTGCAGTTATTTCACACATAACAAGTAACAAGGCTATAACCTTCTAGTACACAGAGGGCCCATCCTGCGTAGGGAAAATATCCTTCTGTGGGAATTATTTGGGCATTTTCACATTCTGTTTTGTTTGACAGAGGCAGGATGTTTAATAATGGATGTGCATGAGCAGAGAAAGAAATAGAAAGAGCAAGCTAGAGCAGGTTTTTTTGTTTTTGGTGGGTCTGATGTCATAGATGGAGACATTTCAACTTTGAGGCCCTGAAGGGGTGCTGTTTTACGTAATCGTCGAGGTGTGTGTTAGAAAGCTGTAGACAATCAAAGGTCTGCAGATTTTCTCTTTACAGTCTCCTCTCTTATACAAACTACAGCAGCAATAAATTAACAAGACAGAAAACGGTACATTTCACAAAACAAAGTAACAAAACAAAAGTCACTGCAATATTTTACAAATCTATTCAAACAGGAAACACAACAGTCACCAGCCAGAGAAGTAGGAACTAAACAGTCTTTATCACTCTTAATTCTGATTAGATCGACAATGTCACTCAAATAACAACAGGAAATAGGAAGCAGCTTGTTTTCCCTTTTTCCCATTAGCACTGCTTTTGCTAAGCTAACTTAGTCTCACCAGCTGTCCAGTGATTTATGTAAATCTCATATACAGCAGTCAGTCATAGCTGCTGTCACTAATAGAACAGACCTTAACTCTGAAGATGTGAAGCACCAAAAGAACTGATACTCCACCCAGCACCACTACAGACAGACCAACGTTAGCGGCTAGCTTCTGGAGAAAGTCAAACAGCTAGCAAGCTAAAGGCCTAGGTATTTTTTTCATGAGTTGGTGGAGAACAAACAAAAGCTAAAAGGTCAGTGAATATTGGATTTAAAATTATTCAAGTGGACGAAATGTTACTTTGTATCTCCTGGACGTGTAAGTAGTAACTGTTGTGAACACCATGTTAGCCATAACAACTTCATAAGGTGATACTGTACGTCAAGTTGCTGGTCTAGCTTGTTTTGGAGTTCTTCTGCTCCCTAGTGGCTAAAAATTGAATAAAGCACAATAATGTTGGTGAAAATATTTATTGAAATACTGTTAGCCAAGTGGCTCACAACTTTGGCGACTGCCTCTGTCTATGTGCATGGATGTAGTAAGAGAGCATATAATACAGTTAAATATATTCATATATAATACATCTATGTCTGTAAGCCGCCATTGTTGTATATCGCTGCAACCGACCCATACTGATCAGCTAATTAGAACCAGGAGAGACCATGAATAAATGCATGACACCATCCCTCATTGTCACACAGAAGAAATAAATATATAAATAAATAAATATGGAAACATAATAAATACAACAAACAAATCAATAAATGCAGAAAAAACAATATTCTTTATTAATTTATTATGGAAGCGTATTGCTGCCACTCCAGAAAAAAACAGTATCAGTATCACATTATAACGTGAAACGTTTATTGTTATAACATGATATTTTCACGTTATAACGTGATAACTTAAATTGTTAAAACGTGAAGCTTATCACGTTATAACATGATCTCGTGGACCTCCATATCCGGTTGTGAACTGGCACCTGACCTTTTGCAATTAACCTGCATCGCCATGGCCCAAAACAGGAATAGCTTTACCCCACTGTTCAGATTTCTACGAAATCGCGATGTACCAGAAGAGTGCCTCTCACGGATGGAACAAGACTTACATGTAAGTGTATTTTTACGTAGCTTGAGCGCATTTCTTGTTAAACCAGTATTTCATTGCTTTTAAGGGTCATTATGGCTAGCATAAGTTATCTAATTTAGCTAACCAGCCAGCCCGAGTCTGGTAGGTACCTTTCCGTGTAGGCGCTGACTAGATGACAAGGGCACATAACAAATATGTGTGTGTAGAATTGATTAAGTTGGATCAGCTAGTCTTGGGTTAGGTAGGCTGCTGCCATGACTGAGGCAGAGTATGCCGTAGCGCAAGGCACGTAACGTTTACACGGCTTTACATTTTCATCTCGACGAGAATGGATGATCCTTCCTATGTTACTTNTTTTTCATAATTAGGAGCATGTAATAAGCAATCATACATCATGACTCTGACACTATAGCTCGCCACTTGCAAGCCAAAGCATTATCTTTAAATAATGTCTTTAAACCACATTAATGTGTTCTGTCTGTAAATCATTGTGTATGCGTTATATGACACTTAAGGCTCATGTTCACTGCTGGCTTTTATTGTGGCATATCTGTGATCCTTGTTAAAGCACTTTATAGTCAACTCTAAAAACAGATGCAGTCAGAACTTAACATTTGTGTGTGTGGGTATGGTGGGAGGATGTTTCCAGCCTTGTCCCTGATTTGTAATAATTATTTCTGTCTTGACAGATTGATGACACAATCATTCAGTTTATAGATGATGAAACTCTGGCTGGCTATATCCCAACATATGGAGATTGGATAGCAGCAAGACGCTTCTGTTTGGAAAATCAGGGTACAAGTGCAAATGAATCAAAAAAGCATTCACTGCTTGAAAAATTAAAGAAAAAGATGGGCATCGATGGGAATGATGATAGGAAATCTGAT
>LKNJ01004970.1:0-33498 GCA_002120245.1 Maccullochella peelii | reverse complement strand
AACAGACATGGTAGCCCATGTGTCAATTAAGTCAATTTAAGTCAATTAAAAACACAACGTCGTTCCCTGCTATATTTGAAGTCAACTCTAGCAATTTAAAACCCTTTGTCTTCATTATAAAACAGTCCAAATGTAAACTGTTCAGGTTTATTGTCATTAGCTTTAGCTTCAATCTATTCAATGGCAGCCATTTTTTTTCTTAAACCTTTCATGATTATAAAACAGTGCAAATGTAAACTGTTCAACTCAATGTCAGTTATTATTTTGTCATAATCGATTTGATGTTATGACTCACCCAATGTTGTGTGTGTGTCATTGGTCCGTCCCTGGAGTCCGTCCCGCCTCCTCCAGCTCTCAGTCTGATGTGGAAGATGGCCTGCTGTCCCCCTTTTGCTGTTGGGACAGTCTCTGTGCCAATGTCCAGTTTGGCCGCAGCCCTGGCAACCCTCCAGGTCATGGGAACCCTGGTAACCACCGGGACCGCCCCTGCCGCGTCCTCTTCTGCCTCTGTTTCGTTCTCCACCTCGGCCTTTAGTTTGGCCGCCTCTGTGTCCTGTCATTGCCTGATGCATGGTCAGTTGAGCATCATCCAGTCTCTTTTGACAGAGATTGTCTTGCTCTCTTCTCTATCTCGCAATTGATCTTCTACATGATCCGCGTGTTCTGGGAGGGTCTGCAGAGATGCTGTTTCCAAGAAATACAGCTTTTCCTCGCTCAGGCAACAAATTTTCTGGTTTCCTTGCGTCCCAGAAAATGCTCCTTTAAGTGGACCCCATAGGGCTCCAGCTGCGTGGCCCCCATGTTTCTCCTCTGCAGGCCACTGTGAGTGTCAAAAGCGAGTGTGAGGCATGACAGACAGGTGCTCTCTTTGTCCCTGAGACATAGCAGTGATGTGTGCCAAGTTCATTCGGGTTGGAATAGCGACTTCGCAGGCGGCAATCAGTCCGGTGACTGCGTCTCTGTACTTGGCATTGTCAGCGTGGTCATAGTCAGCCCTTGACAGTCTGTTCTCCATGACCCCCTCACCATTAAAGAATGCCGTGATTTTATGGAAGTCATGCTTGAGCATACTGTTCATTAAACGCATCAGTTCAGTCATTGTTTTTCTGTATTCCTTCACAAACTGTTCAACTCATGTTTTGAGCAGCTCGAAATTATCTTTCGGACAGGCCACGTGAGCCATAGCTTCAGCAATGTCCTGCTCCGACCATTGTCTGAACAATAAGACTGGGCTGTCCCTCCCCTGCGCCTCCATCATTGACAAAGTCTGAACTGGACTCTGGGAGGGGATGCCAAGGAGAGGCACAGTTTGAAGCTTTGCTCTCGGACGTCTTTTGCCGTGTTGCCTTGTTGTTGGTCGATGTTGTGAAGGAGGTTCTTCCTCTCCTTTCCCTTTTGGCTGGGTTTCAGGCTGTGTGGTGTAGGTGGCTTTGGCTCCACGGTGGTGGGTGCAGGCGTTGCTTCTTCACCGGCTCCATCTTCTTCCTGTGCCACTGCGCTTTCGTTGTTGTGACGGATTGGAGTATATGGAGGAGGAGGAGGAGCGGAATCCAGGTCCAGATTCAGCAACAGATTTCGTGGTTTGTGTACCTTGGTCAAAGAAGATATAACGAGTTAGTTTGTTCTTGTGAATTTGCACATCAGTTTGTTTCTTTTCATGTTTTTTTTTCCTAGCTTGATTAACGCTTCACCTCTTTTCCTTTCCCTCAACTCTGAAACATAATCTTTCACTCTGAAAACTCTCCAGGCAGCCTTAAATGGCTTGTTTTATTTTTGTTATTTTATGGACATGGCCGCATGCTCCTCTGTGGCTCTTTGCTCTTTTCCAAACATGCCTTAAGCTGGTTTAGCTGATTTAAACTTAAGCTTCCCTTTTTTGGAAAGCCCATTTCTACCCACTTATCAAATTGCCCCATTGACATTTTGTCTTTTCCAATCATAATTTTACAATTGGTAGGAGGATTTTGGGACTTGTGTTCACCCCAGGTATTATTTTCCCACTGACTTTTTCCCATCTCTGATTAATCTGTCTCTTGTATTCTCCAGAATACACTGGTCCACTTGCCAGGCGGATACACCAGAAAACTACAATATTAATCAAGACACATCTGTCTGCATAGATTGTTTCGTCTCTTGTATAAAGAACACTGGTCCACCTTCGGGCGGATACACCAGAAATTCTAAAATACTACAAAATCAATCGCTTATGCGAGATTCACCGGTTTACACCAGATTAACTCTGTGAGCTCCTTTAAACAATTTGCAACAAAATTATTTGTTCATTTATCACCGCATAAATTCTTTTCCCAAATCCAGGATTGGAGCGAAGACCAGGGCTCTGTCCGAGGACAGCTTCTCACCCATAGGGAGGAATCCTTCTCTCTAAACTGGCCTCCATTCTCCGAGAGAGTCCAGATCAGTCGTCCAATCCCATCCTTGTCGCCGAGTTGTTGTGGAAATTTTTATTTCCCTCGTGGAGAAGTGAACAAATAAAATGATGATTCAAAAACAGTTGTCTTTTGAGTATTTAATTAATCAGAATAATAAAAGTACAAATAAAGAACAAAAGTGAAATAAGTAAAGATTAAGATGATCACAAAAGGAGTGTACAGATATAAGGAGGATCACAGAGTGAATCTATTAAAGCTGAAAGGACAGACACCAGCACACCATTAGCATACAAAAGTGTCTGACCCCGAAGTAGAGAAACAGTCACATATTTATAGTAGCAACATAACAAGCAGGCAAGGGAGACATAATACTGTCGGACCTTGGTCCAAACATCTATGCCTTATGCTAACAAACATCATATCCAAACATCAGTACAGGACAGACTGTTCTTCTATCGCTGCTTGAAGGACACAAGAGACTTGTTCAAACCAAATCTACACAAAACACCAGTGTGCTTTGTGTCAGATGAAGCTATTAAACAGGATTAGCAAGATACCATAAAACACTCATAATGATAAATTTTGCCTCCACACAATGCACACAGGAGAAGAGGGAAATCTCACCACAATCTTGAAGATAATGAAAAAAATGAGGGATGAACATGTGAGAAACTCAAATTGGAACACCAGGGCACAGGCAGTATGGGATATTTTCAGCAAACTATAGTGGAAAAAGATCCTACAGATACTGGGAATGGTGGTTGGTTCGCTGTTGTTGATAGCCATGTTTGTCATATTCTGCGTGTATCCACTGATTAAATTAACGATCAGTAAAACGATCACATTAATAACCGGACAATTCTCCCTGCAAATTCACCATGAGATAGAAGTACCGGTGACAGTGAATTCAAACGAGCAAGCGGAATCAGACACCGCGCTTTACGAGATGAGGGAATATGAGTATGTTGAAATGGACGTATCGAATTGGCATTTTGATGAATAAATTCGTGTAACGATGGCAGAACTACAGGTAAAACGAAAAACCCAAGGAAACCACGGAAAAAAGGAAAAGCGAACAAACAATTTAATAATGAACTCCAACCAGTGTTAGATCTTCTACCGTATGGTCCCATTCAGCTCCACAAATCCAAAATGGTTTTGCAATATGCAGGCCTATCACTGCAATCAAAAGGATATCCTTTGCTATCACCACCCCACGTCATGCATATATCAGAGGTTCGCTATAGTCATTGGCAAACAGAGAAATATGTATTGTAAAAAGGATTGATCATAGATCGCAATATAGTGTCATTTACATACACCTATGATATGGTAAAACCAGAATTTGAACTTTGCATGCCACTACTCACCAAGGGCAGAATAGAAGTAGTCACATTAAGGATGGGAAATGACCTCTTATTTAGCACTCATATCACGCTAGCTAAACATGGGAAGGAGGGTGTAAAGCAACTCTCTAACAGATGTAAACATAGTTACAGTCTGTACAGACAGACTTATATACTGGAGCCCGCTTATGGGAATATTACATGGATTATGCCAAAGGTTATGTGGAATAATTAATATTTTGTATCATCTTGATAGATAAGTCATGGCAGAAGGCCCAGGCTACAAATGGCCCCTATTTCAAGGAAACCAGGGCTATTATGCAAAACCCCAAGCACGCCCTCAATACAGGCGTCAGATGACCCCCTACGACCCAACCCAAGAGGAACCAGGCATAGGGTTTGCTCCCCAAGGATCCTACAGGGCACCGCAAGTCGCATGCCAGTGGTACCAGCCAGCATATGAGACCCGGCGACGTTCGGCCAGACGAACCGAGGCCAAGAGAATCCGACATCTCCAACAACTAGAGGAGCAAGTGGAGAAGCTGACGCGAGACAGGGATGCCCTTGCCCAACGTGTGCAGGATTGCATTGTGGTCATTGACAACTATCGACGCCTATGTGGAACTGGCATCCAACCCCCTGGTTCCACCTCCTCTCAATAAAGTCATGGACCCATCATATCTGTCCCTGCCAAGCCGCACCCTCAAGCCCATGAGAGTTTCCAAAGACAGTGACAGAGAGTCCGTATTTCTATTAGGACAATGCTTCTACACAGAAGTTCATCCCAAACACATCATGCACATGCACCCAATACATACACCCCACACCATCTCAGAACCGAATGGACAATACCCATGAAGATATCCACATTTCATATGAATCGGCCATAAGCCCAAGAGAGGCGTAGAGTGGCCAACTGTCACCACAACGCGTATGAGGAATCTACAGTGGTGTAGGCGGATCGCTGCCTCTAAGGTGACCAACACAACAACTTTGTGACAACCGAGTGAGGGGTGAAATAGCGCCCTCCTCCAATATGTGGCGTGCCAAGCCACCATCATGAGCGAGGGGTGAAACAGCGCCCTCCTCCAGCAATTAGCGTGCAAAGCTACCAACAAGTGCCTCTGAAACTGTGGTGTCTTGAATCCTCACCTTGTGACTATGCATCTTAGGTCTGGACGAGAGCGACCTCACTGGTGGATGATGAATTTATATATCGTGATGATATGATAAAGCTTGCCTATTCCTTTTTGATAATAGTATATACTCATTTTAATGCCTTTTTGATATTTCATATGCACTTTTGATACCTATATCCATTTTTGTAGCCACTGACTGGTTTTATGGCTTATTATGAGAGTTGTAGTGCTAAGGATAAGGGTTTACAGCTCCAGATCATGACTCGTGATCTGTATAAGGACAAGCACGGGATGGAGTTTTCAAAGTAGCTATAATAGTAGCTACACTGAGTGACTGGTATAATCTCGCGATATCATGTTGTGTTGCGCACTGAATGATATTTTTTGTTTGCTTTATGTTTAGTTGATAGTTTTGTCTTTGTTTACGTACAGCGTAGGCTCCATGTTGCTTATGGCTTAGTTGCACATGTTTAAACCTGTTTGGAGCATATTCTCCTGATGTTTACTGTCATCATGGCTCAGGCTTTTACTGACCGTAGGCGGCAGCACATGGGGAGAATGTGTGACTAGTGAGTCACAAAGGGGGGAAATGTTGTGTACAGAGTGCTGTTACTATAACGTAATAACTAATAATCACCATGTTCAAATATATCACTTAAAAGTTTTACTAATTCACCTACTTATTTACTTGTATTTATACCAAATGTTAAGCCTGAATTTAGAGTCACACAGAGAGACTGTGTGTGTTAGAGAAAGGAGGGGGCTCCGGTAGGTGCGGGGGATCCAAGCACATATCATTAGGGAGTTACCCATCCTGGGCCTCTCCAATAGGAGTACATTGTACAGGGAGCTCCATATGCTGTGCATGCATCTGCTCGGCCTCGCTAATACTACTGCTCATGATAGCTATGCCACAACTGTAATCGCTATCTGACTACATAGGCAGGATATGGTCCCGCCGCTGCATTGCTGTGTACTCTCCCAGCCACCTGCGTGCAGCAGCGTGCGGCCTTTCTTTTATCTCCCACCTCACTCACATGTGCTCTACCATCGACAAGGACAGGTAGGGCCGAGGTGAGCTCTGCGTAGCCCGTCTCATGCCAGCTCCTGTCATAATCTGTGATGAATGACCAATTAATGTGAGCTAGGCATCAGCGGTACATGTGCTGCAGAGCTGTCCCATAGATATCGGTGTTAGTTCTTGCCCCTATAAAAGAAACGCTCAGTCAGCCTGTTTTTTCAGTTGCTTTCCGGAGGGCAACTTGGGTTTGTTTCTGTCAAAAGAATAAACTCTAATTGCATGAAACTCTGATCCTCTCCAGTGAAGTTCTTTAAACCTGTTAGACTTCAGCAGCAAAGAAGGTGCACTGAAGACTACGTGTCGGGAATGAGGTCTGAGCCTCAACACTGGCCTGGTTCCGACCCAACTGCCACCGACGACAATAAATAAAGCCATGTTCTGCAAATTTAAAGGGTAAGTTATGTAAAGGATAATTTTTTGTAGCGGAAATGTCTTGCTTTTGTTTAAATTCAATTTGTATCCAGAAATTTGTTCCTGCTGCCCTTGCCACTCTTCAATTATTTGGTCAGAGACTGGTAGGTTGGAGACATACAAAAGCAGGTCATCTGCATAAAGAGAGACCTTCAATTCCGTATCATTGCTAAATATGCCTGTAATTTGGGGGTTAGATCGAAGCGCTATCAAAAGGGGTTCAATGGCAATTGCAAATAATAATGGGTTTAAGGGACAACCCTGTCTGGTAGAACGATAAAGGCGAAAATACTCAGATTGAATATTATTTGTCCTGACTGAAGCCTGCGGAGAAGAATAGAGCAACTTGATCCAAGAAATAAAACTTTTGGCGAAACGAAATCTCTCTAAAGTATAAAAAAGGTAATTCCACTCTACCCTATCAAATGCCTTCTCAGCATCTAAGGATATCAAAGCCTCCTGGGTTTCAGATGTGGGGATATTATATATTGTATTGAACAGACATCTAAGGTTGGAGAATGAATGTCTGTTTCGAATAAAGCCTGTTTGGTCCAAAGAGATTATAGATGGATGGAGAATGGATTCAAGGCACATCATCAACAGTTTGGATAATAATTTAAAGTCAACGTTCAATAAACTTAATGGGCGATAGGAGGTGCAGGCCAAGGGGTCTTTGCCTTCCTCAAACTCTTACTCATGCCTCTATTTCTCTCCTCTTAACAATAGACAACCAGAATTGAATGATTCATTAAACATGTCTATTAGTAATGGGGCTAGTTTGTGCCATTTTTTTTTTATAAAACTCAGAAGGATAGCCATCTGGTCCTGGACATTTCCCACTTTGTAGAGACAACACGGCTGCATTGAGTTCCACAATAGTAATCGGCTTTCCAATTCCTGTACAACAGACTGCTTGATGGAGATAATATCCAATTTGTCAAAAAAACTATCTAAGTTGGGAGTAGAAACTTGATCGGATGAGTAAAGAGAAGCATAAAGTCCTTAAATACATTATTAATTTCCAAAGGATATGTGGTTCTACCTGAACCTGTTTGGATCTGGGAGATTTGATGGGATGATGACATCTTAATTAACTGGTGTGCCAGTAGCTTGCTGGCCTTATCACCATGTTCAAGAAAAGTGGATCTCGTTTGGAGCAAGAGCTCTGTAGTACGATGTGTAGTAAGAACATCAAATTCTGATTGTAAGGAGATATGCTCCTTATATACCTCTGGGGATCGGGAGGTAGCATACGCGTTATCAAGTTGTGATATGTGTCGCGCCAACTCAGCCAGTTTTTCCTTTCTAATTTTTTTCTCATATCCTGTGTAGGAGATTATCTCCCCCTTTTAAAGTCTCCCAAAGCACTGAAGCGGACACATCAGGTGTTTTGTTTAAGCTGACAAAAAAAGTCTATTTGTTGTGGAACAAAGTCCACAAAATCCACGTAAGCGTGTATTAAGACGCCATGGTGCATGTGCATTAGTAAAGTTTTTAAAATAGATCTTTATAGATATTGGGGCATGATCCGACATAAGAATGGTGTCATATTTACATGCGGACACAGATGGAAGTAGTCTGTTATCAATCAGAAAAAAGTCAATGCGAGTAAAGGTATGATGAACGTGGAAAAAAAAACAACGCCAGGCGTCAGAAACAGCAAACTCCTTCATGTAGGAGTAGATAACTTTGGCAGACTTAGAAGGCATACAGGCATTGGAGGAAGAACAATCCAGTTGAGGATGAAGCCAGCAGTTAACGTCTCCTCCTAATATTAAGTGATGTGAAGACATATTGGGGAGTGTCGAAAAAAAAGTTCTGGCCTGTAACTATAATTAATCTCCTATTAGGATCAGAAATAACATTTGAATGAACAAAAGCAACACATTTATGTAGCAAAATAGCCACACCTCTCGATTTGCCCATGAATGAAGAATGTTTGACCTACCTTCAACTTTAAATGGAACGAAGCTTTAAGATGTGTCTCTTGTTGGTTGTAATCAGATGACTTAAAGCCAGGGTCTGACCTGTTCCCAGTCTTGCAGTCAATCTTATTAGCATGACACCAATATACCTTCAGGAGAGTCAGAAAGTCTAGTTCCCAGGACCGGGAGGTGTCAGGGTGACATCTTTACTATTGGGGAGTGATAAGTCAGCTCACAAATCCAGAGGACAGGACACTAAAAGGTTTTGCTGGACCATAAACCGTTCCTGCTTTTTGGCCTTTTCAACCCACTCACCTCCAGTCCATGTCACTATATACTTATTTGGGAACGACAAGGGATGTTTTCCCTACATATCCCCCACTTGGTCCGACGGTTGCTGTCCAGGGAGATTCAGGCCATTGAGGTGAGGACCTTGAGGTGAGGATCATTATGAACAGAGAAGAACAGTAGCAGCAGCTTTCTATGATCAGAGTTGATCTTTCTTTAGGTACTATCAGTAAGTAAGATAACTGGTAACTACCCTATGTGAGGACTGATCATGGGGATCTAATCTAACTTGTAGGGTTACTAGGCTACTTTTAGAGGTTGCCTAACTAGTCTCATACAAGTTCAAGGATGGCAGGGGTCATAGTCATTCCCTGAACACTGTACTCACGGTCTTGTTCGACTGACTCAAGTTCCTGGGAAGGTTCCCTCTATCCTGTTCTCTTGCTGCCAACTATTTTAACAACTCCAGTAGTACACTTGTCTAGTTTACACTGCAGAGCTTGGGCACGTTTGACATGTTAAAAGGTATCCTAAGCCTATTGTGGTTGCAAGCACCGTATCTGGGGTGGACCACACATATGCTATCGGTTGACTCGGAGCCTTGTTCCGAAACGTAATTTCTTTGAGCACGTTATCAACGGGGGTCACGTCGATGGTCTGGGTACCTTCATACTGTATCTGAGTAACAGTGTCTGGGTCTAACTCCAGGGTATGCTTACTAAAGAAGTCAGATATCTCAATTTCACTTTCATACTAATCAGGGCTTTAGTGATAAAGGGCTATCTCTTCTATGTGTACGATGGCATTTCACTGATCCACAGTGTTTGATCAGGCAGTGTAATACGAGTGGCGGTGTCATGTTGGTCATAGGTCAAAGTGGTTGTTCTCGCTGGGGTGTTAACCAACCAGCGGCTTCCTACTCTGGCGTTGGTCGCCATGGGTTTGAGCCCACAGATCCCATCCGTACTATCGCAGATTAACGGCTTGTTGGGACACAGGTAGTAGATATATAAACTATAAGAGAGGGGATCTGCACTTTAACATGTGTTTCATCTTGCCAAAATCCAACATTTACAACATCTTTTAGTCTGTAGACATTTCCTGAAGCCACTATTGGTAAATTAATGATGAATGCTAGTTCCCTGTCTTTGGGATTTACATAAATTGGTACTGCGCTGCCTAGGATATAGGCTAAGTGGGCCTGAAGTGGTGTGACTATGTCTCTGGTGACCGTCGTTAAAATGTTCTGCACCAGAGAGAGATCAAGTAAGGGGGAATCTTGCCTATGGCTAGACTGTCCACTGAGGAACCAATATCTCACAGCATGTCAAACTGACAAGTTGTGTGTGACCACAGTCAACCTGGATTACTGAGAGGAGGGAGTTCACAGTGCACAGCCTTGCCTCCTTTCACACTCTTGTCCAAGTTTTCTGGGCAAAGGCAAACGTGGCCTTGAGGTGTTTGTTCAGGTCGGCCATATACTGGTGTGTGGTATATGCCATTGTAGCGTGATAAAGAGCCTGATGATGAATAATTCTACATCTTTCATTGAGAAAGAATTAAAGTGTGGGACAGACCTGGCCCCTGCCATAAAACAAGTCTCTGTTAAGACTCAACGATGACGTTTCCCAGAACATTATGTTATCTATATGACCTCTGGGCCATAAACCAGGACCCACCAGGACATTAAGAGAAAGCTAAGTGAAAATTGCCCAATTTACAACAGGTCTGTAGCCAACTAGTCTAATACTCCACATTCCAGGATCTGGACTGAAGACTCTGAACCTTTTGACACAAGAACAAAGGAACTAACTTTGCCATGCTTAATTAAATGTATATTAATCATTATACTGTGTTTAACTCACCCTCTGAAAAGTACTGAAGTTTAACGTTTAACAAGCTGATTTTGATGCAGGTAAAATGGAAACTGAACACACATATTTTGTACCTTGTTGAGATTGCACTGAGGCTGGTTCTAGTGCAGAATCAATGGACAAGACAGTGGCCTGGATGACCATTTGTTTATTGTCTGTAAGATCAACTCAACAAATAGCGTCGCTGTTGAGTGTCATCGAAGGAAAGAGGGCAATAGCCCTTGATGGTTTAGTATCGACCACCTGACTATCAGAGGGGTCTGGGAACAATGACAAGGGGGATGTGCCCTATCACTGGAATCCTCAGTTCAAATTCATGAAACCCAGTGCCAATCAGCCAACCCAACAGCGTGGACTTGGAAATCCGTATGTCTTCTGTGGTGCTGTTCTGCACCAGCAGGTAGGTTGCTCCATTAGGGGGGTGGCCTCTATACAGAGTCCCAGCTTGAAGAAGAGAGGAGAAGGCTGGAAGAATGCCTGTGAGTGTTTAAGGCGTTGCCCAGGTTGTATATTCAAGCATACGGACATCTCTTTGGTGTTAGCAGGTACCACCACGTGATGTTCATTGGCCACCTGACAAGCTTCAAGAATTCTTTGCCCTGAATTCATGTTTTCAGGATCAGGAGCAGTGGAATCGATCTGAGCTCCTGTTAATGACCATAGAATGTTGTTGACTGTGTCCTTGTTGACTGACAAGTATATCACTGCCAACATAGGCAGGTTGTGGCAGATTGGGAATGACCAAAAATAAATGAGTCAGCTCCCTCTGATTCCAGTGCAACTTTAAAGCACAGACGCCATTGGCGGTCAATGTCGCCTGAGGCATGGGATCTAGAGGAAAACGGAAGAACTTTTTCACAAGCTGAAGACTGGGGTTGTTTTGTGATAGCGATTCACACATCTCTCGGCTGATAGCCGATTTGTCAGCCCAGAGAGCCAAGACCACATCGTCAACATTGGCACTGTCAAGTTTGATGCCCTTTATTACCTGCGGGCAATATTCGTTTGCCACAGTACAGTCAGTTAAAGCACACAAGAAGGTGTCTCGTTGGGCCAATAGTTCATCTTGGGGCCATGACGACGTTGTCGATGTATTGGTTGTCATGCCTGGTGTTTCCCCAACCTCCAGGGCTTTTGGTTGGTCAGGTGAGGCATCCTGTGCCAGGGTTTGGGTCTCAAGGACATAGCACTGGACTCCAGTCTGTTGAGGAAGCAAAATGGGCAGAGGCTGGCGGACCTGTGCCCAGATCTTCAAACGCTTGAAGTCAACCAGTGCCTCAGATCAGTTCAGGAGATCTTTAGCAATCAGAAGAGGAATGGCATTAGGGGAGACAGGGTGGACAAGTTTCATTGGTCCAATAGTCAACTGCAACAGTGCCATTGCAGTTAAAGTGGTCGCTGTGGGGGAGTACGGTTGGACTTAAAGGGCTGCAGTTTCAAGTCCTTGTTTGACAAGCATGCTATTGCTTGCAGCTTGCTAAAGAGTGCTGATGACATCAAGGTGATATCTGCAGCCATGTCAAGGAGGCCTTCATGCACAAGCTCATTTTCAAGCGTTGTAGAAAGATAAAATTTGCGCACAACCCCTTTCTCAGTAAGGTGACACAAGAACTGTTGGAAGGGTGGTTCACCCTGGATGACAGAAGGATTCTTTTTTTAGAGTCTTAATTAAGCACCAGGACTGCACTAGGAGGGATTTACTGCTGCTTTTCCTGGTTTGATTTTTCAGACATGCTGGTTTGGACTATTGGAACCTGGCCCTGAAGCGGTGTGTACTCAGGGTGATCGGGGCCCAAATAAAGCTCTTCCACAACCACGTCGGGTTGGTTGAAAAAGGTATCCTGAGGAGAGGTCACTGAATCAGCTTTCTTGTTTTCCTCCTTATGCATGCTCCAGATCACACGCTTGATAGCCTCAAGATCTTCCTTACTAATACCAGATGTGTGACTTACCTTCAGTGTTGCTGCTCTTTGGCTGAATGGTTAATCTGTTATTGTTCCCTTTTGCTTCCTCATCAAATGAATGATGCCGAGGTGGTTTCTGGGGTTGCATTCCCCGTGGGTAAGGGGTTTGGAGTTCACGTAGACACCCCCCCAGACCAAGGTGGTTGTGAGTAACCACGGCCATGGTCAGTTTTCTGAGGTAGTGAGTGTTTCCGATCCCCAGTGGGTCGATAGATTTGGGAAGAGGGTGTGGTGGAACCGCATGTTTTGCCACCAGATGCCCCTTCCAGCTCCATAGGCAAGGATTTAGTGTCAAGACTCAAGATAGTGGGTTCTGTATGTTTGGTCATGGTTTGTCTCTGTTTTGCAAACCCCTTCAAGGCTAGTTCACGTAGTTTCCGACTGGTTAAGGTGCGTGTGCATGCCGCAACACAAAGATGATGGCTAGTGGTGGGATGGAGGTTTTGGACAAAGAGAGATTTAAAATTCAAGTCTTCCTCCATCCCTGGGTCATTTCTGGAACCAAAGTAGGCCTTACGAAGACGGTGGTGGTATTGCTGAGAAGATTCTTGTCTCCCTTGTTTGACTGATAAAGCAGCAGTTAAACCTGTCTGTGACACCTGGTCAGAGAATTCCTCTAGCAGTGTCTGGACAGAGCAATTCATAGTTGGCTATGACATAGTCAGGCTGGCGCTCAATGAAACTGCTAACGTCGTGACTAGAAGCCACCTTGATTAGGGTACATCTTGTTGTCCAGCGTGGCCTTTGGAAATTTCCGCAAATAGAAATCAATAGATGTACTTTATTGATCCCATGAGGGAAATTGTTAAGTAAATTTCCATATTTTGGGCTTGTGCGGGATTTGAACCCGGGAGCTCTTGCACGCAAACCAAGAATCATACCCCTAGACCAATGAGCCACACAATAAAGTGCTGCCAAGATTAGGTTCAAAGCGTGTTATGTTGCGAGCGATCTTGTCCAGGTCTCTATTGGAGGGACTCTTTCAACTTTAACTGTGTCTAACTTCCACTCAGCGATCTTATCTGCCTCCAAATGCCAATACCGCACAAACAGTAATCAATACTTAGGCTATCTTGCTAAATTAGCTAACTAGGACACTAATCAGTTGAACACACACTAACACACTCTAACAGTGCTCCTTAAGATCCTCAAGTGGAAAGCAAACACAAAATTTCAATTATATTGAAATAAACGGCGGTAAAACCTTATTAACCTCACCGAGGGAAAATTCACTAGCAATTTTACAATATCACAAGCAATGTTGTCTGTCAGTATTATCTCATTTGCAGAGATCTGATATACTATTGACCTCACATGGGCCACCAATTATGTAGTGTAACCTACGTTTAAATTATATTATTAAATTCGGGGCACCACCTTCAATCGAAGGAAAATTAAAATTGATCAGTCTTGTTATCTGAGGGGTGAAATCTCAATACATTGATCCTTCTATGAAGAAACATTCACCGACAAAACTTGCTGATTTATTTACTTACATTTATTTACAACTAAATGTTTATTTTATTTTATTTTACATCATACCAATACATAATGTCTTGTATATTCATTCTATTCACTTGTTAATAAACATAGAAAATTGTTTGAATAGCAATTTCAAGAATTAATTATCTTTGGCGATAGTAATAGGAGTATGATTTAGGTAGAGAACGAATGAATGCTAGGTTATTTATTTCTCTAGGACCTAAATGTAACATTCGGATCCCTATCTGACATCAACTTTTTATCATAGCAGCAGATTGGATTTTGCTTACTTTTGCGGTCCCCCTGCCAGAAGACTTCATCGGAAACAAACTGACACTTCAGCTCCAATTTCACTTCACGGCCTCCCAGCAAGTCGCCCACTGGAACGCGGTGGTGGCAGAGCAAGTTATCTCAAACAGCGATGTTTCTGGTGGTCTTAGGTTGCCCACTAGCGTGGAGATGCAAAAGTCTTTCTAGGTAAATACTGCCGCAGGAATTGTTTTGACAGGCGGGAGGCAAGTGCTGTGTGCGATTATTCTTGATCTGTAGACGGCAGCTGGATAGCGGCTCTGCTAAACTTCTTCTTAATTATAAATTTGTCAAAATAAACTTGTATAAGGAATAATAACAAAAACTGGCTAAGTTAAAATGCGCGCGACTTAGGCAAGGAAAAGAAAAAGGCTGGATAAAAAAAAAAATATCCGGAGAAAATTTAAAGCTAAGAGGAGCGTAGGTAGAGTTCCTTAGGGATGGAGAGCGAAGAACGAATAAGGGTTTTTATTTTAGATAAGGGCGTGTGTTGGAGGCGGAGAAGTGTTTTTCGCACCACTTGCTGTGCATCTATTGATTATAGCCCTTTTCTTTGTTTTATAAGAATATATAATTTGATATGCACCGCGCAGCAGTCACATACTTCCCATCACTATAGTCAAATTAATAGCAATTATACCACATAATTGTATGTAACAGGGTTTGCATCATCGCATCGAATAAGCATATGGTTTACACATAATTTGTGTTTCAAAACATTGTTAATCATAATCTAAATCATAATTTTCCTACTTAACTATAAAAAGCACAACATCAATACTGCTAATAAAATCTGTTCCCATAGTTTGATTCTTAACATGCTACTTACAGTCAAAAATCCAAAAATGCATTTGCTGCAAGACTCACAAACCTATGGTCACTAGGTGGCTCTGTGGTTCCCTGGTAAAACAGGGTGTTAAACTGACACATTGTAACTAATCCAATTTTCGTTTTCTATGATGATTGATCCAACTCTGATCATAGCATGAAAAGACATGCATTAAGTAACATTATCACATTATTGACTAATTTGATAAGCAAGTCTGGAGTCTGATAAAGTCGATTAACACACAAGAGGACTCTTCCCAAGTCACTTTGTTCAGGAATGCTTCCCAAGATTTCTGTCACATCTGTTGAGTTTCTCCTTATCTTTGCCAGTGTGAGAGGAGAGGGGGAGATTCAATGTGTGTGTGGGGGGGAGGTGTGAAGGGGGGCAGAGTAGAAGAGCTGATTGCTCCTTTGTTTTATACTTTAGCTTTACAATCTATAATAAACTAGGTGTTAAAGATGGGTTTTTATTTAATCAGAAGCGATCACTTGAGTGGTTATGTGTAACTTATAATAATGTTGAACATCATAAGGCAATTTAAAGTTAGTTTCTCCTTAAATGTATGTGGGTGTGTGCTGTTTCCTCCTCTTAGGGAACTATACACATTACTGGGGTGCAGATATATATAAAATGGCAAGTAGTGTTTACCACACATTCCAGACTCTATTTTCAACCAGAACTACTAAATGAACAGTTACTGTATTATCACTGACACCAGACCTGTGGGTGCTGAGGTTAATATTACAGATTCTGTGTATGACCCTAAAAAGGCCTTCAGTAACCAACTTTTAGCTCTCTGCAGTAATGTGATTTCTTAAACTTTCTTGAAACCTGGTGTCTGTAATTGGGTTAGTCTCTTCAGAACAAAATGCAGAAAAACAACAGTAAAGGTCTAAAGCAGCAGCATTTGTCTCTTCAATACCAGTACTAACATTAATGATACTTCAGTTTTTTGTTGAGACCTGTTTCTGCTCTGTGCTGAAAACTCAGTTTGGTTCTCCACTGTACAGACACAAAACCATCAATATTTCAGGAACGGCTGTAGATAATTTGATCAGATATTCAACAGTGATCAGAAGAAAGAGCTTATTACACAGTCATCTGTTGGAAAATCATTGAGCCTGTACTTTAAAGGATACACTATTCCCTGCATTGGCGCTAACCACTGGCATTGGATGTGAATTGTGAGGTGCAGAATTGTCCAATGTTGATGTAATTTGAAGTGATACTGGGCTAGATGGATGGTGATTGTAAGGTGCATTTTGATACTGAGTGCATTCTACAGATTTATTAATAAAGTCATTGGTAGAGTATTACTTTGATGTGGACACATGGGATTTGTTTCATGGTGTGAAAAATCGTTATTTGGATGTGTCTTGGTAAGATAATAAAAAGACAGAATTTATATATAAAATAGATCTTAATGACCAAAGCAAAGATCCAGGCTACAGCACAGAGAAAGAATCAGACAGCTGTGGAAGCTTCCTTGAAGTGCAGAAGAAGAGAGAAAAGCAGCAGAGATGTTGCTACTGTATGTTCTCAACCCAACCGGTCAAGGCAGATGACCACCCACCCAGATCCTGGTTCTGCTCGAGGCCTTTTAAAAGGGAGTTTTTCCTTGCCACTGTCGCCTAGTGCTTGCTCATGGTGGGAAATGTTGGGTCGCTGTAAATAATATCAAGAGTACAGTCTAGACCTGCTCTATATGAAAAGTGCCCTCAGATAACTTGATTTGGCACTAGATAAATAAAATTGAATTGAATGGCTATTAGTTTCTCTGAATCACTACGGTCACTCCTCGCTAAATTTCTACCTGAATCACCCTGTAGACTCTCTAAATGAAGAAAATTAAATTTATGAGAGATTCAGATTTCTTCTCACTGTGTTGACATAAAAGGTCATGAAACCACCTTCAACATCTCTTTTCCTGGTTCTCAGTGGATGCAGGCATATTGCTTTATGCTTTTTATTGTAATAAATAAACTTTTTATTATTAAACTACAGTAGCTGTACAAGAAAAATATTACAAGACTCAACATTGACCAGCCAATTCTCACCTGGGGTGTCTGGCTTTTGAGTCTCCATAGCAACAAACATTACCGCATTTAATCATCTGTCACTGCATCAACACTCTGGTTGCCTGGTAAGCATAACGTGTATCTGTGTGTGTGTGTGTGTGTGTGCTCAATTGTACATCTTTGCATATAGGCGTAAGGTATTGTTTTTGTGTGCTGGATGTGAGTATTGATGACTTGGTGAAGAGTTCTGGCTGTTGCCTCTGACAGGCCTGGCAGATTGAAGAGTAATTGTAATCAGTTCTTCAGCATCTTTCAGCAGGCATCAGGTGAGGACAGGAGGCTTTAATAGACAGAATCAGATTAGAAGTGAGTCCAACAGCTGAGGCCTCTGCCTCAATCACTCGTGCAGTCAAGGTAGCGATGGCTGTCATGGAGTCAGAAGGAGCAAAATGGAAATGTCTTGATTAGTCTGGCTGTGTGCCAGCACAAATGAATGTTCTGCTAAGTCCACAAATCAACATGAAGACAGAAGTTTAGACAACACTGATATGAGAGAAGATGTTCTCATGCAAACACTAGCTGGATAGACACATGGATGTCTGTTTAGTTAGTGTCTGTGCAGTCTGAGCTGGATTCTGCTCAACTGTCAGGAAGCAGCAGCTATAAAGGAATTACAATGACAGCATTGTCATTTTCTTTCTGGAATGACAGGAAATATGAAGGTGTGTGAGGGTTGCAGCAGTGCTTCGGGGAATTAAAGTTTGCACTGCTCAGACCTTTATGAGTAAAACAATATTATTTCCTTATGCAACAGGCAGGAGTAAAAGAACCACAATAGTCTAGTCTAGTGAACTGCAAATTCCAGTTCAAATTTCAGTTTGGTGCAGTTCAAACTCTGGTGCGTTCACCTGTTTGGTTTGATTGTTTTAGGCTGGTGTAAAAGCTGTAAATGGATCTCTGGTGCAGACCAACCAACCACACAGAGAACGGTGTGTGATAGTGGATATGTAATTTTAGCATGAATTTAAAAAACAAATTACTAAATTACCTTGATCTATGTTCTGAGTAACTGTCAAAGGAGTGATCTGTATAATTATGTAAGATCATTTATTAGTGTTACTATTATATTGCTATTAGTATTATTTGTATTAACATTAACATTAATACCATTACCACTACTGTTACTTTACATCTGTATGTAGAACTGAACTGTGCTGTACTACTGTCTGTTCTCTTTCCTGCTGCTCTCTCTCTCCCTTGCTCTCTCTCAACCCAACCGGTCGAGGCAGATGACCGCCCACCCAGAACCTGGTTCTGCTCGAGGTTTCTGCCTGTTAAAAGGGAGTTTTTCCTTGCCAGTGTCGCCTAGTGGTTGCTCTTGGTGGGAATTGTTGGGTCTCTGTAAACATAAAGAGTTGGTCTAGACCTGCTCCATATGAAAAAGTGCCCTGAGATAACTTTGTTGAGATAGGGCGCTATATAAATAAAACTGAATTGAATAGTAACCATGATAACACATATGCATGTCAGCATGTGAGTGTGGGGATTTTCTCTGATACATATGAAATTATTACAATGCAAAACACCTATTACATCCTGTTTTTACTTGTCCATTAATATTTATGACATATGATGCAGGATGACATCACTCAAACTGTCCAATGAATGAGCTTCCTGTCAGTCGACGTGACTTTGTTTACTCCTCTTAAGTAAAAAGTCAGTGTGAACACAAAGTGGACTAGAACTAAAAGGCAATCATTTATATTTTCTTCTTCGGTCCAGACCAGGTGAACTGAACTACTAGCAACCTTGTAGTATGGATAGTGGATAGCATAGTTGTCCTGGCTAATCGGCAGGATCTGGTTTAGAGCCAATGTATCAATATGGGCTAGACTATAGAAAGACTAATTCATTCACAGTCCTGTTTATTTTACTCACTGAACTCTGAAACCCCTCATTGCACTCCATTACAACTTTGGAACAGTTCCCTAACATATGATAGAAAGCTGTTTTATAAAAACTTAGCTCGATTCTTCAGTTAGATATTTAAGGGATAATACCCGACAAACTGTTCTGTGATTGCAATGCAAGAACAACCTGGCATGTGGTTTGGGTCCTTTCCTCAGCAGCTGTCCCTTAGACCAGCAGGCTACCTGCTTCACAGGTGATAACGTTACTTCAAAAGTCCCCTCTTTCCTCCTCCTTCAGTTGATTTGGACATCCTGATTTTACTTGAAATCAAATTTACGTGGTTTTCACTGAGCAGCTATCTTTTTTTGTTATTGGTAGTAGTGGTAAGCTAAACCTCACTGTTGCTATGTTTTGCCTACAGTTTTATACTATTGCATTAATTTAGGACCACAGACAAACATAGGTGTCTGGTTATACTGTTCGGGTACTTAAAGTTAATCAACATCCTCCAGCCAATCAGAATCCAGACAATTCATATATGACTAATCCACACATTAAGATACTAGTCAAAATTCAAAATCAGATATCTTCAAGGTAGTTCTGACAAGTCATTATTTAATTTATTCATTCAAATCAAATCACTGTGTGTAATGTGAAAATGGTAGCGTGTAGTAAAGAACCCACAATGAATTTAAAAAGCACTAACCAGGCGCAAAAAATGTGATTAGAACATCCCTGATAGTGTTGGTTAAATGCTAACTATGCGGGTGTTTTTATTTTCTTCATGTCATGATTTGCTACATCAAAGTTCATCATGAAGCCTATTGCAAATATTTTGAAAGCGTACACTGTTATGTAAACGATTTAAGTAAGACTTTTTGTTGTTTTGCCACTGTGGCAGCCAGGACTAACCAGAATAATAAAAAAATTGGAACGCTGTTCTATAAAATATTTAAAGCAATTCTGTGTAGATAAAGAGTAAGTAATCAGTCAGGACAGCTGTTCCAAACTTCTCAGGCCTATTCAACTAAGTTCAGCCAAAATCACTCTGGATCAGCTGAATTAGGCGTGTGAGTTCACTTTCTGTCAGAGGCCCTGAGGACTGGACAGTGAACCACTGAAACAGAAAATAATGTCCATCAGTGCCTGAATTGGAATAATGAAAAAAATGCAGTGAGATGCAGTGGTTTTCTGTTAGTTTACAATATTCTCATCTGCAGGACAAACATGGAGTACTAAGCTTAATAGATTAATTGAGACTCATTGGAAGGATAATGGTAACACCTAACTTAAAGTTAAGGCAAAAAGATGAGTTTTAAGTTTGGATTTAAAGGCCCCAATGGAATCAGACTTCTGATATCAACAGGGGGGTTATTCCAGAGGAAGGGGGCATGATAGGAAAAGGCCCAACAGCCAGCTGACTTTTTTTTAACGCTGAGGATAGACTTGGGCTCTGTATTCCGAGAGTGGAGAGCACGGGATGGAATATAAGGTTTAAGGAGTTCAGACATTTACAATTTTGTCATCAAAAGCACCTTAAAGTCTGATCTGACATGAATAGGAAGCCAATGAAGGGAAGCTAAAATTGGTGTGATATGTTAAAATTTTCCAGTTTTAGTTAAGATTCTGATTCACTCTGTCAGCACTCACTCAAAAAAAAAAAAAGATTGTATGGTATTCTTTGGTAAATATACTAAAGCATGTATGTATGATTTAAATAGTTAAACATTATGCATAATGACATGAATAAAAAAATCCTCCACAATATGTATACGTTTTCCACCTTTGCTGTTAGTGGCAGGCTTCCTCTTTACAATATTTTCACTGTGTTCCAAACAGAAAGTTGCCTTCTTTCCCTCATGTCCATGTAGGAGAAGTGTTGCCTCTTGGGCTTGTACTTCCAACAGACCTGTGTAATGTAACAAAAATACATTGTTTTCAGAAATGAGAATTCTACCACAATGTTGCTTTCAAAAAGTGACTGAAGCAAAGTACAATGCTCACCTTTATGTTTGAAGAGGCCCATGTTTTCGAAGTCCTTCAGAAGTCTCTTGTCTTGCACCAGAGCATGCAAGTCCTCATAGGCAGGGGACTCCGCCTCAAACCACTTCTTCTTCTTCCTGGTCGCCTCGCTCAGTGGTTCATGCAGGCAATGCTGCTGTGCCCCATCTTCATCAGTCCAGCTGTGCGCAGCCAACACATGCTGTAGTATTGATAACCACCAGCACTTACAGTAAGTTCCAACATAAAGGGAGTCTATAGATTCATTTTCTTTTTGCAGACATGCTAAAAAGTCAAACTGGGCTCTATGGTAGTCCCTTGACAATTTTTTTTCAATCAAAAACAACTGGATGCATGTTTTCAAAATCAGCATTTCAGAGATTTTTCACCTGTTACATAAAAGGCTTGGGCATGGATGGATTAAAACGCTAGCACGGCTAACAAATGTACAGATTAGGAAATGTAATGTGCCCCATTTTCATGATCAGAATTACGATAGAGTTTTCATTGTTTGCACACACACAGTATGTCTCACACAGTCTGTGTATAAATTTACAGTCATAATTTAAATCATTGAATGAATAGAAAAGTCTGTGACTGCATCTCATTTACCTGTGTGTTTCCACTGCATGTTGCAGACGAGTATCACATGTGGTTTGTGACAAACCTAATAGGAGAAAAGATATAAGTTACATTTATCATAGGAAAGACGGTTTTAAATTGTGGTATCTCCGTGCCTCAGGAACAGCAAAACTCATATTGACCAGCCAAGTAATGTCCCCTGTCCTCTTTTCTCAGCAACTATTCATGTTTCTATAAACAGAACTTCAAAATGCCTTTTGCGGTATGCCACATGTCAAACGGATTGATTTTTGGGTACTCCTCCCTCATCTTTCTTGTGAATGGAGAGTGGTCTGTAGTAATCACCTCCACCTAGAGGCCCAAATCGAAAAGCTCCTCCAGTCCATGTTTAAAGCCCTCTGCTTCCATGGCCACAGAGCTGGAGACTTCAGTGACTTACAAGATACCAAAAGAAAAATGAAGGTTAAAGAAATGAAATTGGCAAGCTGTACTTGTACTATTATGGTATTGCCACTCAGCAGAACTTGCCTGCACCAAGGTGGTCTGAATAATCTCTTGATAGAAACAACAATTGAAATTTGAAGCACAACCAATGAATTTAAACCAATTGTGTTTAAAGCCCTCATACATAATTCCCATCCCCAGACAGATAAGCCAACTTTGGGGCTAGTGGTTCCTCTCTCATTTTCAGTTGGTTCTGGACTTTGCAGAGAGATCAGATACTGGCAAAAGTCTGTCTTGAACAATGTGTAAAAGTTCAATATGGCAGGATAGAGGTATTCAATTCAATTCAGTTTTATTTATATAGCGCCATATCATAACAACGTTATCTCAGGGCACTTTGTCATAAAGAGCAGGTCTAGACCGACTCCTTATGTGTATGGGTATGTCTTCTGTATGTCATAGAAAGTTGATGGACTGATCATTTTTAGGTTCATTTACTTTGAAAACTCATCCAACTCTATGATGGTGCTCCCTGTAAAAAGAACAGAAGAAGCAACAAGCAGGTCCCATGTGACCTTGCAGATATAATTTCAGATCAGCCTGGAAAAATATACATTTGGCCATTGGATGCTAGCCCACATTGCTTAACTTAGTCAAACATCTGTCCCAACGTTCTGTTTGTTTAGCCAGTGTTGAGTTTCTCATGCCTGCAAAAGACTGCCCTGCTGCTTCAATAATGATGGACTAACGACAACCTACAATAAAAAAGAATAGTAAATAAGTTGGGGAGGCTGTGGCTTAGGAGGTAGAGCAGGTCGACATGGGGAGAGGAGGGGCTGGGGATCGAACTGCCAAACCTGAAATTAATTTACGAAGTGTCCTTGGGCAAGACACTGAACCCTAAGTTGCTCCTGATGGAGACTAGCACCTTGAATGGCAGCTCCACCTCCATCAGTGTGTGAGTGTGAATGGGTGAATGAGACCAATCTGTAGAGCACTTTGGGAACCGTTAAGGTTGAAAAAGCGCTATATAAGTGAAGTCCATTCTCCATTTAAGACATACTCTAAGATAATCGATATGTGGCAGGGGGTACACATCCCCAATACCCCAAACCTTTTATTCACAAATGAGCATATTGTAATAATGTCCACCCAACCCCAAGCAAGTAATAGGCAGGTTAACAAATGCTGCATGGAAATTGCATGGACATCCCTACATCTATTCATTCGTTGATGAAGCAGCAGTTAACAACTGGGACATACTTGCCAATCACCTAATGTTCACAATCAACATTTCAACCAGTACAACTGTTTTGTAACACATCACATTTTAATCAGAGATCAAGACAAAGTTAAAAACAATGTGAAAATTGGAGGCCAAGGCTATAAGCACTATAGTAAGTACTACTAGGCCTGTCTTTTCATTTGCAGATGGGGCAGCAAGTAACACCCACTGTCAACAAGTCATCACATTTTGCTCAGAGCTCAAGGTAAAGTTTCTAACATAATGGTCAAGAAAAGTACTCTTACCTCAGGAAAGAGCCCACATGGACTTGCGGGTATAGTAGCAATCGATGCAGCTGTCCCACAGCTGGGCACACTGGCAATAGACGCAGTTTGCTCATGCTATGTTGACAGAGAAGGAAATAAGTGAGAAAGAAATGATATACTAATTTGTATACGTATTTTAAATCGGAGCTCACAACAAGGAAAACACAATATGAAAATTGGAGGCCAAGGATATAGGCCAGTAATAATAATAATAATAATAATAATAATAATAATAATAATGATATCTTCCTAGTTTTTCCTTGCCACTGTCGCCTAGTGCTTGCTCTTGGTGGGAATTGTTGGGTCTCTAAACATAAAGAGTCGGTCTAGACCTGCTCTATATGAAGAAGTGCCTTGAAATAACTTTGTTATAATATGGTGCTATATAAATAAAACTGAATTTAATTGAATTGAGACTACAGTTTGAGTTGGCGTATGAGAGAAGGACGGAAAGAGAGAGAGGAAAAGTAGAGCAGTTGAAATTGGAATTGATAAAGGAAGGAAAAGTACATAAGTCTGTGTTGGCCATTGGTAGAAGTGAATCTGCTGGTGTTTGTAGTGGTTTTGATGTTGCTGGAAATGTGTGTCTTTTGCCTAAATTAAAAGACCCTCACCCTGATGAATATGTTTAAACACATACTAGTGGCTCAGGATTTGGTCCACAGAAAAGGGCAGCAGAGGGAGAATTTCAGGTTTAGGCAACCCGTGAGCCTATTTATGTTGCTGTGAGGCATGTTCCAGAGACAAATGAAAGGTTTGATCTAGGTAAGATGTCATTCATGTAAAAACAAGAGACACTGGAAAGGGCATTGTCCAATGAGTAAGGCTGGCCAAAAATCAACAGATCTATATTTTAACTTCTGCAGTATTTTATGTCTTAGATTCTCTTTTACTTGCATAATTTTCTTTTTAAACATATTGTTTGAGCATTGTTGGAGGGAGCCTCAGAGTAAAGAACTGCATTGTGAATGACTGCTTCACCTCAATTGTTGTGCATATGACAATAAAGAACTTGCATTGATCAGGTGGGAAGTGCAAAATTTGTTACTAAACTAGACCTTATGAAAGATTATTGGCATTTCATCTTTTTCACACTATGGGGGTTGTTTTCCTATTCTGTCGTGCCTGTTGGGCTGAGAAACTTTTCAGCGCCTTATGAACAAGGCATTAGCTTGTCTGACAAGGTGTGCAGCCTATTTAGATGATGTTTTGTTTTTTAGTGACACATGGGAAGCTCATGTTCAACGTCTGAGTGCAGTGTTTGACCGGTTGGCAGAATCATATTTGACTGTCAACCTAGCAAAGTATGAGTTTGCTAAAGCGACAGTGAGATATCTTGGCAAGGTTGTGGGCCAGGGGGAAGTTTGTCCTGTGCATGCTAAGGTGGAGGCAATTGAGGTTCTCCCTGTTTGCCTAGTCCATCCCATGATGAGGGATTGGCCTCACCTGCTTGGAGCATATATAAGCTTGGTGGCTCCAAGATGGCCCCCCTCTCTCCACCTCCTGGAAGGCTGGTTTCAAAACCACCTAGATTTTGTTTGGTTTGATCGTGTCTAGTTTATCCTTTGTTCATGTTACAGATAGTTTTAGGTTAGCACTTATAGTTTCATAACATCCAACGCTCACTTCACCACTGACTGATGACTTTACATACCATAGTTTGCTTATGTTGAATTATCGTTAATAAATTACTTTTTTTACTTAAATGGTTATTGTTTGGACCTCCCTTCTTTGTTATGCTCCTGAGCGAGCCAGGGATAACACAGGGTATGGACAGTGGCATTAAATTACTTATTTGTCACTGAATTATCCCTAATGGCTTATTTTGAAGTTTTTTTTGTTGATCATTACTTAACTTGAGTGCCAGCTCAGTGTTTGGGGAAAGCAAACAAAGATGCCATTGCCTGGTACTTGGCTGTATATCATCATGGTATATCATTATGCCATGATATATGTCAGGCAGAATAGGGATCATACTGTTCTGGGTGAGGGCTGAGTAATGTTGTGTGTCAGAGTTGGCGAAAATATGGCCAACAATACAGTATAGCATTGCATTCAGACTGTGACACATGAAAGGTTTCAATGAAATGATAAACATTAAATGTTACACAACAATTTGATGTGACCAGTGTGTGAAACACCCTCTGACAATCAGGGGTTCTTGTGACATACCCAGTGCCTCCAGAACAGACAAGGCCTTCATAATGATTAGCTAAATAATCCAAGTACCTCTACAACAACACCACATAATCAAACATCCTGCATGCCATGCCAAAATAAGACATGTAAAATAAGTTTAAAATTGCACTGACCTTTTCTGAAACTGTGAATGTAATCCGAGGGACATAATTGTTTTTATCTATCTATCTATCGATCGGAACATGGGTAGCACTCTAGAGAGATTTTCATGTTTTGTTTGATTTTCCTAGGTTGTAGGACATCCACTTCCACAGCATGTTGAGGAAAAATAACCCTGAGCACATTTCACTGGTCTGAGCTGTTTCTGAAATAAGCCATCTTTGCATTGCCTGAGTGCATTGGGCAGAACACACCCTGTCTCTCCTTTAAAGTCCTTGGAGACTCGTGCCGAGGGCACTTCATGACAGACACTCTCTGCTTCTATGTTGCTCCTCTTTGCATCACTCTCCTGCTTTCCCACACTTGTCCCTGAAAGAGTGATTTAAGTGAAAACGGTTAGGAGAAAAAGATATTTGTTTCTGATGGATATTGCCTCATATCAAAGGCCAGCATGGATGCCTAAAGAGCTGCTGTATGTGGTGGCGGGGCGAGTGGGTGGAAGCACAAAAATGGTTTGGACAGACATAAAATACTGGGACCACGTAGGCTTATTCTGTTGACCAAGTTGTTTGACTGTAGCTCTTTACAAATTATACAGCTATTATTTAACATCCTTTAACATTTCCAAATCAAAAGATCCATCTGTAGAAAATATTTTATTACTTATAAATTAAGTAATTCCGCAAATGCTGTACATACTTTTAAAAAATGTCAGAATTTAACAAAAACATGTCAGAAAAAGCTGAGATTTTCAATCTTGGATAATCTGTTTTTTTCTCTCTGAATATGGGATAGTATTCACTTACTTAAAATGATCTTCTATTCTAACATGGAACACCTACTACAGGTCCTTGGCTGTTTGGATGTTTAGAAACACAGAAGACAATGCTTTCCCACTGACAGCTAATGCATAAGAATTTCAAATGCAGCAAATTCAAGAACAAGAGGATGTCCTTGAATCCAAAATATCATCTTCTAAACTCATGCATAACAACAAGGTTATTATGATGCCTTTGTTAACCATCAAGATATTGTGAATACCACATAATCCTTTTGATCCCTGGAGTAGGCTAGAACCTTGTTAATCTCCACACCATGGGAAGAAATGTTTTTTGAATCTGCAAAATGTTTGGGTGCCAAATACATGTGGGCTTCGAAACCTTTATTCTATATCTGCAGTGTACTCAAACATTAATGTGAAGTCATATTTACAGATGAAACTATACTGCATTGTGTGTGCACAAAATGGAAGTTCTAGATGTTAGGTTGTCAGGGGAAATAGCAGCACAGGGCACTATTTAAGAAAACAAAATGAAGAGATCTTTACTGTTCAACTGTTGTAAAATATTTCAACTAAGGTTTCTCGTTCTTTTTAAAGTTAAAATAAAAACAAATTCTAAACATTCTACTGCTATTGTTGCCAGTGAGACAATTAATGAAATTAAATGACCCACCAGTTCTTCTTTACACTTTAACTTGCCCACAGAGACGAAAAATAATAGATTCACAGTATGCTCACAAGCCATAAGACTAATGGTGTGTTCCAAATCCATACTACGCACTAATTCTAAGCAGGTTTTGAGTCTGTTGTGGGTTCACACTGGAAAAGGGTTGGTTAGAAATAACCTCTGTTATGAATTTCTAACAAATTGATATGCTGGTCTTACACATGTATAGTTTTACAGTCACCTAGTGGGTTAATAGTGCAACTACATAGATAGGGTTCCTCCTTGTGCACTGAACATGCTTCAGCAAAGAAAAATACTTCTAAGCTGGAGGTGGGCTCACTCGAGCAATGCTCCAATCAATATTTCTATGTTTAAGGCTTTAAAATTGTTTTTGTAGTAATCGATAACATGCATTTTGACTGTGAGCACTACTAGCATGTACTCTGAAAGTTGCAGACACGTATGTGCAGAAATAGTAACTTTATCCAGAGTAGCTCCTTTGATTGCATTTTGAGCTAATGCTAGTTAGCTAGCCATGCACTTGCTGGCTTGCTCCTGGCTGTAATGTTTTCTAGTAATTATTTTTAATTTAGATAATTTTTCTACTCTTACATAGATCTGCTTATAACATAGGTCTAGTGGGTTTTAGACATTTTAATGCAGAAATGTTGCATGTTATCCCTTTAAGTATACCCAGTTAGGTCATGTGTTCATACATCATAAATTTCCTTTAAATGCTAGCACACTCTTCTCATCTGAGATGTAACTCAATAATATTGATTACTCTCACATGAACTTACGGCAATATACTAATAGCATCTTTATACAAGGATAATATTCTAAACTAAATGTATATTACCTATGTGAAGCAACAGTATGTTGCAATTCCTCTTTAATTCTAGCAAAGCGCTTCTCGTCTGAGATGTAAGTGAAAAATATTGTTGACTCCAGATGAACATATGGCAAGATACTAATAATGTCTTGATGCAAGGGAAATATTCAACTAAAATCTACCTAGTATCCAATGCTTACCAGTTTGAGTACTCATTTGAGAATACATTTGCTATCTTCACACATCTGTATCTTTAACTAATCTAGACAAGTCTAATCCAAACTACTGCTGAGTTGAAAATGGCTGTGCTGGGTAGAGCCACCACCTCCCATGCACTGTCCATGACAAGCAGTACCAAGTATGATGGGCGGTGTGGTGGGCCACATTCAAATCGCTGTCAAAGCTGAGCCGTGACCTTGAAGGAGTGGAAAATGTCAGCATCACAACCAATCACATCACATCACAAAGCAGTTTTTTGAAGATAAATGTAAATTACATCTTAGATATTTACTGCTTAAAAATTCAAATCTGACACTGTCTCCCTGTGAACCCAAACTGCACGTAAGCAACCAGTTAAGTACATTCGCATTGACAAGATAATGGATCTATGTAGAAGTAGTCATAGAAACCCTCCCAATTGTAGAATGCAGAAATTATAAGCTGTATAAAAAGTTACCTTTAACATATAGAGACTGAATGGTAATGGTAATGGCCTGAGCTATTGTTGATATATTGTTGTTCTCTGATCCAGATACTCGGGCAATAACCAGACAAAGAAAAAAGAACTAGAGGAGGCAATTTCTGAAGAAATTGCGGCATGAATGCTGGCTGTTGAAAGGCTGACGCTAAACTGGATAGCTGGCTTTAAATGTTGAATAATACTGACGATGTATGAATGATGTGGAATATGAATGTATGAATGAATGGACAAATCTAGCTGAAAGTATGAATGATTAGATGTGAGTTGGAAAAGTGTAGAAAAGGAGTATGAAGAGTTGGAAAAGTGGGAAATGGTCTATTTAGTATGAATGGGATTGAAAAGTTGAATACATATCATAATGTAAGAAAGATGTGAAACACTTTAAGGTTTGAATGGAGTTTGTAGTTTAATTTATGAATAAGTAGATAAACCTCGAAAATGCGCTTGAAAAGGATTTCCCAGTCCTGTCTGACCCCCATCTGGGGTCTTTTATTTTGAAAATCCAGCCTTGTTCAGTAAGCTCCTACCATCTAGGGTTTTTATTTTGAAAATCCAGCATTGTCTGTGGACACCAGGCAAGCTTCTGTTATCATCTATGGGCTTTTTTTTTTTGGAAAATCAATCTTCCACCAGACTCTGTGTGTGTGTGTGTGTGTGTGTGTGTGTGTCAGCATGTGTGTTTCTATATGACAGATAACCCAATTTGTGTATTTGTGTGTTACTATNCTGGATAGCTGGCTTTAAATGTTGAATAATCCTGAAGATGTATGAATGATGTGCAATATAAATGTATGAATTAATGAATCTAGCTGAAAGTATGAATGACTAGATGTCAGTTGGAAAAGTGGAAATGGTCTAATTAGTATGAATGGGACTGAAAAGTTGAATACATATAATTATCATAATGTAAGAAAGATGTGAAACACTTTAAATTACAAACTCCATTCAAACCTTAATGTATGAATAAGTAGATAAACCTTGAAAATGCTTGAGAATGTGCTTGAAATGGATTTCCCAGTCCTGTCTGACCCCCATCTGGGGTCTTTTATTTTGAAAATCCAGCCTTGTTCAGTAAGCTCCTACCATCTAGGGCTTTCATTTTGAAAATCCAACATTGTATGTGGACATCATCTATGGGCTTTTTATTTTGAAAAACCAGCCTTGTCCATGCCCCCCCTGTGTGAGACAGAGGTAGATTTGAATTGTGAATTAAGGATTAAGATTGGAAGATTTCTCCCATTATAACAATATTTTAGTAGTAGTAAAGGCTGAAGTAGTAAAAATCCCCTCACAGATACTAACACACAAATACATAAACAAATTGGGTTTTCTGTCTCTATGTGTTAGTGTATTACTGTATGTGTGAGAGAGAGAGAGGTAGGTTTGAATTTATTGACAGTCACCATCATTAAAAAAACATAGGTTGTATCAGTGAAACAACCTCACTGTCAGCACCAGAAGGCATTGCTTAACATTTGCATGGATAAGGTTAAAAAAGGCAGAGAAATCACAGTTTCAAAAGTCCTCTGTGTTTTGCTCAAAACCGTAGGAGAAAAAATATCATTACACTCAATGAGACAGTTGAAGGATTTTCTGCTGCTTTGAGGCAGACAGTTCAAAAACTGTATGTCCTATGGTTTAAATGGTTACATGATCTGATAGGACCAGGACAAGATTGTCTACATTCTGATGTGAAATTATGTATGAAGAGTGAAAATTGTGGGAATGAGAGCAAATTCGAAAAAATTTTTAAGAAGATTTTACAGCTGCCCTCCACTCTAGCAATGATGTCACCCACTCTAGCTCTGAACATTCTACCACATAAACACTCATGTAAAACTCTCAGAAGGTCTGAAAATTGCACGAAACTTAAATTGCGACTGTGTAAAAAGTATGAATGATATGAAAAAGTTGAATTAATCAAAGTCCCGCGTATTGTGAACGTTTTAATGGAATTTGAAAAGTTGAATACTACCCAGAATGTATGAAAGATGTGAAACATTTTGATGTTTGGAGTTTCTAGCCGAAAATATAAATGAGTAGAAATTAGTTGGAAAAAAAGGTCAATTTTGAACATTCTGTCCATTCATTTGAATAGGGAAAATGTTCCTGGAAAACCTTGAATATCTTGGAAAGTATAAATGTTATGAATAATAAAAATACAAGCTCACCATGTTTTATTCAATATTTTGATGTTTGAATGAAGTTTCTACGTTGAAAACTGTGGAACTAGTTAAGCTGTAAAAAATGTGGCGGAATAATAATAATAAAGAATTTTTTTGTTGAACAACATAGGTTGTGAATGCTTCCTGCATTCACACCAGTGATCAGCGCTGCAATTTTATAGCTGGCCCATGCAGCACTCTCCTGAACGGTTGAGGGCCAGAGAAGAGTGCATTGCCATGAGAGAAGTTTAGCTAGCAGCTTGCTGGCCCCACTTTGGCCAGCCCTGCTCTAGAGTGTCATCTCTGCTGCAGCTGCTGATTTGATTCCTTTCTTACATTCTCACACGGTTTATCACTTTTTCATGTGACATTTTGTTTTTGCTCAATAACAGATGCGACTTGAAATGAAACAATACTTACATACCTAATACTTAAGTAAAAGTAAAATAATTGATTTTTAAAAATACTCAAAAAGTACAAATACACTAAAAAACAACTTTGTTACAGTAACAAGAGTGAATGTAATGTGTTACTTCTACTGCTAGAAAGTTGTGTCTCTATTACATCTGTGTAATCCCTGAACCATCAAAGACAAACATTGGTCTCTGTCTTCAAGGGAATCTAAGTAAATCAATCAGTCAGTCAGTAGGCTACAGATAGAACAGAACCTCCAGATCATCCTCTCATCAATAAAGGAGCAGAGCGGTTGATGGTCTGAGGCCAAACTACTGCTAACTACACTGGAGTGCCAACTTTGCTCATGGAAGACTGGATGTACCCAGGATGATGATTGCTTCTTTCCCTCTTTGGGGAAGCACTGCAGTAATCAGTAAAGCAGAAATATTTAATGAAATGGGACCATTCACCACATTTCATCTCCGTCGGTGTTAATATAGGCTGCAGTTGCAAGAGAGTATTAATCCTCATGAAAATAATTTCAAGAAGTCACATGTCTGTGGTACAGGATGCAGTAGACCTTGTGGAGAGGAATATTGTCGTGTATGGAATCAGATTTGTGCCAATAAAATTAAACAAAACTTTTTAAATATCAAACAAAAATAAGCATTTGAGAGAGAATAAAACTCACTGAAGCAAACAAAATGTCATTGCAAAAGTAAAACTTACAACTTGCAAACACATTATTTGTGTAATGGTGTAAACTATTGGTCTTTTACTGTTTTAACATATGTCCTTTTGTTTACAGCTCCCTCTGCTTCTCTCTGGCTGATCAGACTTGTTCCTTCACTGTCGGCTTTGCAGTTATGCTGCCTGACTTTTTGTTTGCAGTTCTGACACAAATCTCTCGCATGGGCGTTTTTTTCAGGGGTGCGTGCCCATTGGCTAATGAGTTTTTGAGTGACAGCTCAGTGCCCCGGACGTTGTTCAGCAGCAAGTGCAAGTTTCGATTTTGGTGGATACTGACATCCCAGCGGCACTGGGCATTCACTACCCACTAGTTAACTTTACTCGACTCCTAAAAGATTAATAAAATGTAAGTATTGATCATATATGTTGTCTGTGCTGTATTAGACTTTTTATTTGTTGTGTTAAGTTAGAAGTAAAGCTAAGCTTTGCTATAAGTTAGCTTTTACCTAATTAATGTTACCTAACTTGCTATCTATAACGATTTCTAGCTAGGTAATGTTAGCCTGTTAGTGTACTGTGTGTGTGTGTGTGTGTGGTGTAAGTGTGCTTTAGCAAAGCACTCATACACTCTTATTTACTTAATTTTGTATTACTGTGCTCGGTTCACAGTTCATGCTTAGACACTCTTATTCTTTGTTCTTCCACCTAAATTTATTAGGTTACTGCCACCTGCAGGTGACCCCTGGCCTCAGGGCTACAAGTACACAAATCACTTTTGCACCATATATCACAGAGCTATGTGGTGCAAAAGGAACTTGAACAGCATTTGAGACTCGTAGCGGCAGATTCAAGCAGTTGCAGTTATTGACTTGTGTTTGTGATAGAAATATATCCAAAATTAAAGCTGCAAGCAGCAATGAACGGGCCCGAGCACCTCCCGCATGTCGGGCCGTGCAGCATCCGCCACTTGGTGAATTACTAAAAACTAGTTTCTCTGTTCTTTGCGTGTTTGACCGATGGAAGAGCTCAGCTCTTACAGACACACACATACAACAAGAAGCACTATGTCAGACTATTAAACGTGTCATTTTCTGATGTCAATAGGTGGTGCTATGACTATCGGTGACCTTTGGCATATACATGCCTTCAGACCGGTATTGTCAGGTAACGTGAAGTTTGGAGCAGATTGGACAATGTAAAGTCCACTTTGAAAGCACTTCCTGAGTAATACACTCGGGCTTCTTTCAAAGTCTGGACCTTATACATATGTTTGATCACAGTTACACACATGCAGAAGAGCAGAATCCAGGTAGAGTGACTTCAAGGTTTGAAGAAGCAATATTCCCGCCTGTTTGTCTGCAGATGATATTGTACACAACCACAGCACAAGAGATAGCACTTAGGAAGTAGTACTGTCAATAACA